>JAWWMW010001549.1:194779-211769 GCA_035048345.1 Echeveria elegans
CATGTATGTAATTAACAGACCCTTGTGTAGCGGATGACTAACTACAAAAAAAATAGACAAATTTGATAACTAAGCCATAGCCGAAATGGAACATCGTACAGTTAGATTTCCGAGTTTCTTCAGATTGAAAAGCATCAGCCAACCCATCCCTTTTCAAATCTCTCGAGTATTTATGATCTGTCTCTCAAAATCTTATAAGCAAAACTTTAGGTTACTAATCATCAAAACTTCAGGTTACTATTTTTCAATCCCACCGGAAAGAAAAAAAATCGACATTTCGTACTCTATCCTCATTTGAATAAGGTTGTGGTCGTTGTCCCAGAAGCAAGTTGTATTTCTGGATAGACGATCGAAAGGGGCGGTGACAAAGTGGAACAACCTTTTTTTCTTTTCTTTCCATAACTCATAATTGAAAACAATAAGGTAGGGACAATAAGCTTTAGATGGCTCCGCTATTGATACTTCTTCGCCGTCCACTTATGCAGTTAGAAGTTGAAAATGTGCGCGAGAAAAAGTTAAACATATAAATGACCAATTTCCTATCCTATCGAATATTATTAAAAGGAACCTGACAAAGAAGCCGCAGGAAATTTCAATAATGACGGTTATGTTTAAGCTTTAAAATTAAACAGATAAGTATGTTTTCGAATTATGAGTTTCTGACTAGTGATCTGCTTAAAAGGTCAGAATGACTAAGAATATGCTTAATTAATCTCAGCCTAACCAGAAAGAACAAGTTCCCTCGATCATTTAAATCCGGAAACAGAAAAAACAGACTAAAAACAGGAACCAAGCAATGGTTCCAAGTTGGGGTCATACATCTACATCAGCGTCTATCAGTGAAATGGGCGGTGGGGAAAGACAATTAAACTTTTGTTCAGTGGCGGTTTGGGTCAGTCGGATTTTGTAATCTTATAAATACTATAATCGTATGTGCATGTTTTTCATTTTATTATTTGCCTACGCTAACTAAAACAATCGTATAAAAATCATTTCGGTTACAGGTTTATTTATTTTATGTAGATGATTGGGAAACATTGCTGTCAGTCTAGCTGGAATAAGCATCAGTAACATGATCATCCAAGTGGGACAGACGAGAGATACTGACCTGTGAAAGCTGACGTTAATATGTTTGGCCCGTAGTAATCCTCAGTAATTAATTTACTCCAACCCTCATGAGGAAGAACAGGAATAACGAGGGAACATGGCGTGCTTGGTGATTTACATACTTACTACGTGGTGCCTAACTTCAGTTACTGTCGTCAATAATGCTGCTGAGCGTCCTGGCCAAGGAGCGACAAATAGGAAGATTGTTAGCTCATACTAGGAATGTTTAGTAAGAATAGCTTTGAATCATTATAAGAGTTATAAATCTAGTTTTTTCCGATTCTACGGACAAAGAGCAGGTGGGTCACTCTGCAGTGGGCAACTCTGAGCTGGAGTTGAGATAATTGCATATGTTGGTTACAAAGCTTTTCAGGTTTCACATGGCTATAAGTTAGCGTAGGCTTTTTTATAAGCGTTCTCACTAACTAGTCATCAAAAATGGAAGAACCATTGGTTGCGTAACTAATTACTCGTAACTGATCAGATCTACTAGTCATATTAGATTCAGAAATAAATTTACTCGAATTATAAGTTTATGGTCCATCGTAGAAATGCTCTATTGAAATGTAAAATCCTTCTTACCGGGTTTACTGAATTTGGACATTGGAGGTGAAATGGTAGATATGAAAACAAGGGGAGTTACTGGAAACTGATACCTCGTGCAAAGGAACTGTTGCCACATGCGGATGCCTTTTCCACAGCGCGGCAGCGTCCATAGATACAGAAATACCGTCAAAATCAGGCTGTCAGTTTCCTCCTGTAAATGGAACCAAAGGAATGTGAATGTCAATACAAAATTAAAATTAACGGTTGATTTAAATTTAAGGAGCGGGTTCAATGAGTAATCTGGGGGATATCAGCTAGTAGGGCCGGTGTATATCTGGCTACCCTATCAAAACAATGTCACTTAACAAGTGGCCTTTTGTCATTTCATGTCTACTTTTCAACAGCAGCAACGTCAAGAGGCGTCAAGAAATGAAATGATCACTGCGCATATATATCAATATCAAGGAGAAGTTTCCACCATAAGAGAGAAGGAAAAATAGTAAAGCTTCATCTTGAATTGTGACTCATCTCGAGGAAAAATGGCAACTACAGAATTGGATACTGCAGAAACCGTACCTCTTACACCGGTAAGTATAATCACTCACTTTTCACATAGCTTTCTCGTAGACAGACAGTTGCAGGTCCCCGATTCAAGTTTATGGAGATGCACGGAAATAAGTTGCAGGAGGAACTGGTTTCTACATCATCTGATCAGACTATCATATCAGTTTGTGCAGTTCGTACATCATAAATACAAAAAATTACTACCACAATCCACAACTTTTGTTTGAGTATCTAATAAGATACTAAGATAAGAATGAATTCTTTTACGCACGCTATGTAAACTCTCACTTCTCACAATTCTGTAGAACTCACCTGAATTCGAAACTGATGTGTCAGAAAACCTCATCCTTTATCAGAATTGAGTGCCAGGTTTCACCGTCCGGAAGAGGCTGATCCTCCATGTTCTGTTTCAATAACGTCATATAGCTCGTCTTCTTGTTCAAGAAAAATAAAAATGATGAGATCTTTATCTTTTTTTCATTTAGCTGCAGAAAATCGAAGTTGATGACAAGGAGTTGCGGACATCTGAATATGAAGAAAGCAGTAATCAACTTTCCAAAGATGAGCTGAAGAAAATTGAAATCGAAATCACCAAAGCTTTAGAAACCACGAAGCAAATCGGAGATGGGGACACTGATACGCCACCTGTACATAATGATGCTGAAGTCAGAAGCGTTGATGTCGGAGCTCAAGATAATATTGGAGTATCTGAGGGTAGAGTTTTTGAAAAAGTACCGGCAGATCATGAGGTGTCAGAAGAGAGAAACTCCACAGAAAGCCAAGTACATACTGTTACTGAAGAAAATGATGAGTTACTAGAAAATGGGAAGCCTGACGAACCAGAAGAGTCAAGCAGCGTAGACAACAAAGTTGAAAAAATAGAAGGGGAAAAACATGTACCATCTGGAGACAATGTTGCCAAAGTGGAGGCTGAAGACCCTCCTGAGTCACAGTGGGTTGAACAAGTTCCAGGTGAAGCTGCGCAAACGCCAAGCGAAAACGTAGAATTATCAGATCAACTATCGGATCTGGAATCACATAAAGAAGGTGAAACACAACCTGGAGCAAACGAGATTTCTTATGACAATGTGAAAGCAATCAGCAGTGGACCAGTCAAACAAATAGAAGGCGCAGTGGTGGCTGATGCTAAGGAGGAGCATGAAAAACCACTGGATTCGGAAGTCAGAGAGAAAGTTACATCTGAAGACCAAGTAAAACTAAGCAAGGAGCCTGAGAGCGTCCCGAATGCCCTGTATGAGGAAAACCTGGAAGTTGCTGAGAGAAGTGAAGAACTGCAAGAGAAAAAAGTGAGCATCTCAGACGATCCATCCACACCACAAAAAGACGCTGATGATTCAGAAAGTGGAAAATATGTCGAGGTAATTGTTGATGAGTTTGAAAACAAGGAATCCACCACAGACACAGATACTCTACATGAGGAAGGAGTTGAAAAACAAGTACCACAAAAACTAATACAGCCTGCGGAGATCTTACATGTCCATGCCAAGGAACTGGAGACTAAAGAAAAGGAAACAGATTCAATTCAAGAGGAGCACGTTGTGAAAGATACAAGCAAACTTGAAGAAGAAACTGAACAGGCTATCTCTTCAAAAGATGACCCTGGAGCTAAGAAGCTTGAAAGTTCCTTGGATATCATTCCTGAGAAACAAGAAGATGCGGAGCCGTCAGAAAGTGCTGTTAAAATAATTCCAGATGCTGAACAGGAGAAGATAATCAATGAACAACACTCTGAAGAAGCAGATACTGAATCTAAGGACCACGAGACGACAAAAGAAACGGTATGGACGACACTAATTTCCTAAAATTTGTCATTCAGTCATTTTAGTCTAAACTCTGGTGTCATTACTCTTGTAAATAACAAAACAGAAGCTATAAATTGTTATAGGACACAACACAGCTGGACTCGGAGGAAAAAGAAAATAAAGATGTTGAAAATCGTAGCGAAAAAGGTTTAAGCTCATTCATTGAAGAAACACAATCAGCAGAAAGCAAAAAGATAGACGACAATGACATCAGCGTACTGAAAACAGAAGACGAAAGGGATGGAGTATCCCAGACTGAAATTGCAGAGGAAAAAACCGACAAATCCCTTGATGTAGTGGTGGAAACAGGTAATTTACAACATGTAGTACCTCAAGAAACAGATACAGAGGACTTGGTGAAGCATGCAGCGACGGAGATAGCTGATGCAGTACAAGTAACTGAAGAATCTCCAGAAGCTGAAGGTTAAACTCTAAAATTCACTAGGGCACTTGGCGACTTATGTTGAAGAAAGTGTTACATACTGGCATATACTTAAATTAGCACGTAACTATATGTAAAACACAAATGGTGCAGGGCTTCGCTCTAAAGTGGACTCAAATGAGGCCGATAGTCCACCAGTGAGCAGTTTCAACAGTGAGGCCAATGAGGAAAAAAGCAAAGAAGAGCCATCCGCAACTTCACTTGGAAAGCAGATACTTCAAGACGAAAACAAATCTGAGGAAAGAGAGGATATAATAGAGGAGGTGCTTTGATATACAAAGCCATCTGACTTCTCAATAATTTTCTGGAATTTTTTTTCTGACGCAATAAGGTGAAATATGTAAATCTTTCAGGTGAATGATGGACCTATATCCACCAGCATTGATGACACCATAACAGAGCAGACAAACATTGTAGGACATAATGAAAACATCTTGACTGAGTCGCATGACAAAGATGTGACTGCTGTTCCTCTAGAAGACGAAAGTGAGGCTTCAAACAAGAAAGAAATTAGTGAGCAATTTACCTCAGAGACTGAAGATGAGCCAGAAATGATTGTGTCACAAACAAACAAGCATGACGTTGAGTTACCTGAAAGCTCTTTAAATTCATCCACTCAGAAACCAGAAGAAGTATCTGTGTCAGATGATATAGCTAGCATCAGAATCGCTACAACTGAAGAGTTAGCAGACAAGACCAACGCGCAAAGCACTTACATTGCAGATTGTAAGGTCACCGATACAGAATCTGCAAGAAAGATGGTCAGGATAACCTTATTTGAGTTCCTTTCCATTTTATTAACTTTTGTCAGTTTACATCGTTATCGTTCCTCTTGAGGCACATATTAACAGTAACTGCTGATTACCTTCGTTCCAGAATTCTGCACTTACAGAAACAAAGGAGAATACTGGAGAGGCGGAAACTGATATTCTGAACCACAACGCGGCAGACGTGAAAGAAATATTATCAACTGATCAAATCCCTGCAGAAACAAAGGGTGTAATAAGTGAAGATGCAGGAATATCTATATTACCGGAAAAGGTTTACCTATCTGCAACAAGCAAAACTGTGGATAGCACCCCAGAAGAGAACATAGAGGAAAAGGAGGAGGAGACAGGTGAGCTGACACCAGAGAAACTTGTGGAACCTGAACACGATACAGATTCGTCCCAGATAAGCAAAGATAGGAATGCTGAAACAACTGAAGGAGAGAATATAGAAATTTATGAAACAGATACACTTACAGTAACTGGAGATGATAGTAGTTCCGAGCTTCAATTGCCGGAAGAGAGCAACCAAAAGGAAACATCAAAAGATGAGAAAGATGATGCAAAGCCTGCGGCGATAGATGAAACAGTTGAACAATTACAAGTAGAGGCACCAGCAGAGACCGAGGAGCATGCCCCAGGAAACGATGAGGACACATCTGCCAGCTTAAATATGCAAGCACCTGTTGAAAAGGCTGAATACCTTTCAGAGACGGATAAAATAGACCCCACATGTGAATGCCACATTCAAGGTCTATCTGAAGCGTTGCCTGTAGAAAGTCGAGGGGATACGGCCGTTGATGTCTCGGATGCAGACAAGATTGTTGACGAATCATTTGAGGAGGATGCCACAAAGCCAGATGCACTCAGTGTGTCAATCACTGGAGTTCAGACCCACGCTACAGACGTCCCCACGCAAGTAGAGCAAACAGTAGAGAGGGCTAGTTTGGTAGAGAATAAAGTTGAAACATCACAGGAAGCGGTTTCAGAGCCAGACCCAGATAAGTCCGAGAATCTGGAAATTGTAACAAAAACAGGCCCTGGTGACTCTGAGAAGCTGAATTCTGAACCAGACCCGGATGACTCTGAAAATCTGGAAAAGGTATCTCAAGGTGACCTATCCGAAATAGAGAACCTGAAAAGGGTTTCTGAACCAGACCCAGATGACAAAGATAACCTAGAACAGGTTTCTGAACCAAGCCCAGATGACAAAGAGAACCTGGAAAAGGTTTCAGTCCCAGATGACTCGGAGAACCAGACACAGTTCTCTGAACAAGACCTGGATGAAACAGTTAGCCTGAAACAGGTTTCGGAACAAGGCTCGGATGATCAAAAGATACTGAAACAAGATGACTCTGAACACTTGAAAGAGACCTCCGAACCTGACCCAGATGAGTCTGAGAAGTTGTCACAGATTTCCGAACCAGACCCTGATGACTCTGAGATTGTGAAGCAGGCCTCTGAACCAGATCCGGATGACTCGGAGAAACTCAAAAAGGACTCTGAACCAGATCCTGATGACACCGAGACCTTAAAGTTATCAGAACCAGCCCAAAACCTGAAAAATGCCTCTGAACTAGAGCCGACTGACTCTGAGAACCAAGAAAATGTGGGAAACAAAGATACCCCTGAAGACTCGGATGATGTACCGATCAAAGAGCATCCAAAAGACGCAACTGTGGAAATTCTGGAGAAGACCTGTAAGTAGCTTCAATATTCCTTCACATCTATTATCAAATTGGTAACAACAAGTTCCTCAGCAATAATAAAAACTAATGCTTTCAAGAGAAAACTAGAAGCTAACTCAGGTTACCCATCCTTGAAACAACTGCAGATGAGCAGGCAGGAGAGACAACAGTGTCTGATGAAATTAGCTCAGTCAGTGCGGTGGAGGAAACGGTCCCACGCAGCATTGAAGTAGTAACAGCCACAAATGCCGCTCCTGAACTGAGTGTCGAAAACTCTGTTCATGAAGAAGATAGCAACTATCAGATTCCAGAACTAAAAGCTGAAGAGGTAAAGCGGCAACCTTCCCAAGTAATACCAAGGATCACAAATTTATAAAATTTTCACATCTTATTACTTAATTGTGAATTGCATCAGTACAAACAGATATCTGAGCCTACTACGTCAACTCCGGAGAAAACTATAGAGAGTGCTACAGAGCATGCTGAAGAGTCAGGCAGTGAAGAAACAGTCAACGGAATCCAGCATAATGATGCCGAGGAAGAAACGAAAACTAGTGAAGCTTCAGGGAAACACATTATCAAAGAACTAGAAAGTGCTGAAGGATTTTCACCTCCAGTTGACAGCAAACCTGATGAAGTAGAAGAAATGAAGGAAGAGGTAAGCTCTACAATCATATTGAAGATTTGAAGTGAAAAACTATTATTTTGAGTCTCCCAAAATTTTTATCAAGTAAACCATGTAACAGTTTAAACTGGGTTTCATTCATTTTTCGTCCAACAGAAGGGAATTGCAAATGCTGCTGGAGATAAGGATGAATCTGAGATACCTGTTACAGTGATTGAAGGTGAGCGGACCCTCGTCCCTGAGGTAAAAGATCAGAAAGGTGAAGCGGAAGCAGATAAAGAGGTAATTCTGCAGGAAAATGAACCAGGGCTTTTGCCAAAGGAGGCTGAAGAGCCTGGGCCCTCCACATCAAGTTTAAATGATAATTCCAACCTCGAGAGTAAGGAGGCTCCTGAAGAAGCCCTTCAGCAAGAGAAAGATGGACAAGAGGAAGCTGGCTGCATTGTAGAGAAGATAAATGTTAGTGAAGTACCTCATGATAACCTAGGCGAGGAGCCTGAGCATTTCCCTGGAGACGCTGAGCTGAGTACGCCAATTGTAAACGATGAAAAGATCACTAGCCTGACAAGCGAGGAGGAGAAGGAAGAAAAGCAAGATGACATAGAACGTGAAGTAGTCATACAAGAAGAGGAAGAAAATGATCAGCAAAAGAGTGACAAAGTTGAAGAAAAACGAATTGCCCCCGAGGTGGTTGTGCTAGAAGATGCTCAAGCCCAGACTGATAAACTGCTACATGAATCTGAAGTTTATGAGAAATTTCCCTCCATTTCAAATGATGAAGATGCAAAGATAACTGAGGGCCCAAAAGATCCTGAAGAATTCGAAGAAAAAATATCAGTGGAAAACCAATCAGAAGATGATGACACTGTCACAGATATTAAAACTGCAGAAGATGCAGTTGTGCAACAAGAAGAACAAAAAGAGGAGATGATACATTTACCTAATGAGACTGAAGAAACCGTTCAGGACGAGCATATCAGCTATCAGATTCGAGAGCATGGAAGTGAAGAGGTAAGTAGCAATATTACCAAATCACTGTAAGACTAAGAATCACATGTTATTCATTTTCGTAACTGATTTTGTAATGATTTTGTATCAAATAAACAGAAATCCGAGCCTAGTGAGACCACTCAGGAGCCAGTTACAAAGACTGAAACAGAGCACCGTGAAGAAAAAGTCAGTGTAACCCAGCCTAATGATGCCAAGGAAGAAAATCAAACTAGTGAAGCTTCAGAAAAACATATTATCATAGAAGACGAAGGTGTTGAAGGACAATCATCTCCAGCAGAAGCTTTAGTCGACGAAAGGAAGCCCGATGAAGCAAATAAAGATATACACAAGCAGGTCAACTTTACGGTCATATTTATGTGTAAAACTCCATTTTAGGCTCCCAGATATTCCACACAAGAAGCAGGCTGTAACAATTTAAACTGCTCTTTATTCCATTTTTGTCGAACAGGAGACGATCAAAAATGTAGCTGCAGATACAAATAAGGTTGAACCTGAGATACCTCTTTTAATGGTTGAACGTAATCAGATATTTGTCCAGGAGGTAAAAGAGGGACAGGGGGAAGGTGAAACTCTGAAAGAGGAAGAAGTTAAAGAGGCAATTCTGCAAGAAAATGAGCCAGAGCATTTGCCAGAGGCCTCTGCGTCAAGTGCAAATGATGTTGGGATTACCCACCTTGTGAGCAAGGATGTTCCTGAAGAAGTCCTGCAAGAAGAAAATGATAAAGATGGACTAGAGGACGCGGGCAGTGTCACTGAGAAGATAAATTTAAGTGAAGAACTAGGGCAACCTCATGAATCACCAGCTGAGGAGACAGAGCATATGCCAAGAAAGACGGAAGAAACTGAGCTGGATGCATCAACTATCAACAATGAAAACAACACCAGCATGAAGACCCTAGAGGACAAGGAAGGAACTCAAAACGAGGTAGAACCTGAGGTAGTCACAGAAGACAGAAAGGACAAAACTGATGACATTGTTGAACAGAAACAAACTACAGATGAAGTGATCCTGCCAGTAGATGAACAAGTCCAGCTTGACCAATTGCTAGATAAACCTGATGGTAATGAGCCATCTGCCACAGGTTTGAACGACAACGATGTCATTGAGCGCGAGAAAGGCCCTAAGGAAGTTCAAGAACAGTCATTTGAAAGGCAACCAGGAGATGCTGACAATGTAACGGAAAGCATAATTGCAGAACAAACAGTTGTGCAAAAAGATGAACAGGGTGAGGAGATCATACATTTGAATAATGAGGCTGACGATACTGAGATTCCTTCTGATAATTTTACTGCACTAAAGGATGAAGAAGAAAAGGCTAACAGACAGGAGGAAGACTACAAACAAGATCAATCAAAAGAAAATAAAACTGTCGATGAGATAGAAAGTGCATCTGAGGTTATCATTCATGAAGATCAACAAAGAGTGCAGCTAAAGCATTTGGAAAATGAAGAAGAAGCTACGCCACCAACAATACATGAGGAAGTCGTGCAAGAAAACACAGCACTGAAAATTGAATACTTGCAAAGTGACAGTGTAGAAGTTGAACCTATTGGTGAAGATGAGACAACCACTGTCCTTGATTGTGAGGAAGAACCTGAAGGAATCCTACACGATGAGAAAAAAACAAATCACGTAAATATTGACACTGAAGAGATAGAAAATGCAAATGAGGAACTCAAGGAAGAAGATGATCAAGGTCAGCTTAGGCATGTAGCAGATGGGACTGAAAACCTTGACCCAACTGTTTCATACACAAGTGAAGAGAAACAAACCAGCCTGGAGAGCAAGGAAGTCCTTGACGAAGACCTGGTAGAAAAGAGTAAAAATGATCATACAGAAGTTGATGTCCAAGAGAAGAAAACTGTAAACAACGAGTTTGTATTACCAGAACCATCTGCTTCACTTGATGATGAGATAACCACGCTGAAGATTGACGAAAACCCTAAAGACATCCAGGAAGAAAAGGAAACAAAACAAGCTGAAGATGTTGGTGATACCAAATTGTCAGAACCTGTGAACGCGGCTGCTCTTATACCAGAGAAAGAGAATGATTTAGCAAGCACAAAAGTAGAAGCTGATTCATCTGTGGAAAATGCACGTGCTTACGATGTTGTTCCAAGAGGCCAGGAGGACCCTGAGCGAGTTGAGGAAGATGAGCAGGAAAAGGATCAGGTTATTGTTGAAAAGGTAACTGCAACGGAGATATCAGTTGAGGTCGACAGTAAAGGGGATGAGCTTGAACAGTGTCCGATTTTGAATGAGGACGCTGAACCATATGCTTCAAATGCCAGTGATGACAATTTTACTATAGTAAATCGTGGTGAAAACACTGCTGAAGAAACAAGAGAACACACCCAAGAATCCGGGGATGATATCAGACAGAAAGACCCTTCAAATGAGGTAATTATGAAGATGGGGATTTCAAATTCAACTAATAAATTTATTACCTTCTTTATGTAAACTGTTTACCTTTGGCTTGTGCAGGATGTCAAATCACCTTTTGAGGAACTTAATGCCCGCAGCATTGAGAACAAAAACAACTTGGAATCCAAGGAACCTGAAAGTGTAGAAGACGATGTAAAGAAGAATTCAATAATTGAGGGCAGCATTAATTTGGGTAATTTGGAGGACGCGGTGGAAACAAGCTACCTAGAAACTGAAATCATCAAATCAGTCGATGAGGAAGCAGCTACTGCTGATGAAACTACGGTGAGTACAAAATAAGACATTACAAAAAGAGTCTTAACTCTGGTGTTGCGACAATAGTAAGTGACCTCTTTGCGTATTGATCTCTTATCCATTAAGCATATTATGTTCTGTCTAATGCAGATAATCAACGAACTGCATGAAAGCATTGTAGAGAAAGATGTTGATGAGGTACTCAAAGTATCAGCAGCATTACCACCAGCAGATGAAAATTTTGACCATGCGTTGGAAAGCTTGAAATCAGTTGAAGTCACGGATTCTGAAGCTCAGAGGGACTTTGTAGAAACTGCAAAAGAAACAGAAGAAGAAAAGTTAGAGAGCATAATACCAATTGCAGGCAAGGAGGATGAAAAGGATTTGATCAATAGGGAAACTCATCGAGAGAAGTTACCACAAGTTCTAGGTGAAGAAAATCGATATGCCAATGATTTCGTCACCACAAATACTGATGAAAAGAACTTGCAAACCTTGAAAACTTTTGAAGTTCCTACACTTGCTGTTGAGGACGATCAAGTGAATGCTCCAGAAATTCCAGGAAAACATGAAGCAGGGACTTTAAATGACGAGGAGCAGAAGAAGCTAATCAGCAGCGAAACTTTCAAGGATGAAGCAACCGAGAAAATAACAGAAAACCAAACCTCTGTTGAAGCCGAAACAAGTGCTGGAAGCAACGCAGAGGAACTAGAGGAAATATCAAGCTCAGTTCAAGATAAGGGTGATGAGATCCAAAAAGAAGATGAGGGAGATGAAAAGATACAGACCATTAAAGAGAAAGAAAGTTTGGCACTTGAAGATGTAACTCTAGCAACATCGGATGCTGCCGTCACTATAAAGGTCTGAAACATTTCAATTTTGTAAACTTCTGTTGAGAGATATTTTACTTCTTGTATTGACGATCTTACTGACTTGATCAGGAACCTGATGAATCTACCACAGAGTCTGAAGGTACAACAGACCAACAGATCACAAAAGACGAGATCATCACGAAGGAAAGTTCAGTAAATGAGGTCATATACAAATAACAGCACCATGTTCATAACAACGAATGATGACTTTTCATAATCAGTAACCTCAATGTCTCACGTACAGGGACGGAACCTTGAGCCTCTGTCATCTGGACGTTCAAAGCCAGAAGATCTCGGCATAAGAGAAGCGGCTGAGATAATGCAGGTCCCGCAAATGCAAGAAGCTTTACTGGTCACAACTCAATTAAAGGACGAACTCAACAAGCACGAGGGTGAAGAAAAATGCATAGAAGTAACTCACAAGGAAGAAAAAGAGGATGAAAATGATACTGGGGGACACGATGATTCATCTAATGAGATAGTAACTGAGCTTGTGAAGCTGCAGGAACCCGACGCCATCGTTGCACCAGTTGGAGATGAGAGAACTGGAGAAGTGACCAGCATTGAGCTGGTTAAGGAAGAAACTAAGGGTGAAACTGAGACTGAAGTCGAACCTCTGTGTAGTATCTTAGAGGAGGTAGGTGCCAACGAAGCGCAGGTTCAGGAAAAGATAACAGTTTCTCCAGCTGATGATAAATCAGAGGGAGTTTCTCAGGAGGTAAGAAACAACAACAGCATCTTATTGTTTGTTAATTTAGTTAAAGACAATCCCATTCAGGAAGCATAAGATAAATAACTCGATGTAATACTCAAAACAGGTTGCTGAAGAGACGAAGGTCAGCCCAGAGTTTCCACAAGTTTCCACGAGGGATGTATGTGCAGGGGAAGAGAAACAAATAAATGAATCACAGGCAGGGGAGCTTCTAGAAAATAAGGTACATAAACAACGTTTACCCGTTTATCACTTCAGGAAAAATGACAGAGACCAAAACTTAATATTTCTACTCCTATGTGCAGGTGGAGCCGATCAAAGAGACTGAAGCAGTGAAAGTTGAGAGGGAAATAAAAGACGTGGCGATCCAGGATCTTAACTCAAAAGACACCAAAGGTTATAAGTTAGACGAGCTCGACTTGGATGAATCAAGTACAAAAGATGCAGCTATCAAAGTGAACCTTACAGACAGGGACTCCACACAACTCACCGCAATACCAAGTGAACGGGTTAGTATGTTAAAAAAAATATATCGAAACTAAATTGATCATCTGTTAAAATGTAGATCCCAGTGTAATCAGTATTGCTCAGGTTGAACCTTCTGGCATACCACTGAAGACACCAATCACGAAACTGGAAAAACAAGATGGTGAAGAAGCAACTGTAAAGAACAAGCCAGCTGAGTGCAAAAGTACTGAAGACGTTATAGAGGGAGCTTCCAGCAAGGTGCGTAAATAACTAACTATTCAACAAATATAGAAACACAAATAACAACTAGAAAATTCTTGCAAGATGTGAATGTTTTACCCCTTCTGCAGGATCCTATTGCCATATCAGAGAAGAAGGAAGACACCAAGCCTTCTTCCGAAATTGATATTCCAAGTACCACTAGGGAACTGGTGGCACCACAAAACAAAATCATCACTATTAAGACAGAAGGCAGTGACACCAGCTTGCCTATTCAGCAACTCACACAAAGCAAAACTGAAGCTGGATTACCAGAGAGTACTCATGCAGATAAAAACCTAAAGGATAGCTCAAGACCAATCTCAACAGAAAATAATGACGTTCCAACAGAAATTCTGCAGAGCACGGAAAGAAGCCTAGACTTCTCAGAAGTGGTACAACTAGAGAGTGCCAAGAAAACAGAATCACAAAGCCCCTTAAAAATTCCCGAGGAGAGTTCCCTATCTGAACTACTCCAGATTTCCACGAAAGACACCATACAAATGACGCAACAACCAAACCAAGAAACCAACCCAACAACCAAGAAAGAAGACCTCCAGCCGGAAGATCCAAAAACCGACGAGGACAAGGATGATGAGGAAGACGAGGAAGGGGAGGAGCACAAGAAAACAGATTCCAGTTCAGATGGTGTCATTGTGGAAGCCTCCAGAGACATGGAGGTAAAGTCTCCACAGAAGAAACATCATGGCATTCTATCTGGAGTTGGGACAAAAGTCAAAAACTCGATCTCAAAGGTGAAGAAGGCCATCACTGGCAAATCATCACACCCCAAACCTCCATCTCCTAAATAGCGGAACAGTATGCCATACCATCCATCATGAAAGTACTGTAACTGTTCTAGTTTCAATACATATACTACTCGATAGGAAATGTGAATCTTTACCTGGGTTGTGCAAAAAATAAGAATGCATCTATCAGTCACAAACAGTTTGAGAGCAGCAAAGTTCAAAACTTAAAGCAACCTTGCTGCAGTCCAATCCAGGGAAGTTAGGCATAAAATAAGTGGAAAACAGTTACAACTTATAAACATGAGCTGGGGATGCCATTCACCAACGTTGGAATCGGTTGGGTTCTGTGTTTTTTTTTTAATGGGAAAATTGGGTTCTGGTTGTCTAACTGTTGCATTGCATAACCAAGTTCAATATTAGGCACGATTTGAGGTTGGATCATTCCCGCGCTTCAGCAGGGAGATCCATCTATTGACATTGACAATTAATACATATTTATTGTGTTAGAAGTATATATTTTGGTTAGTAGGAAAAAAAAACTTTATTTTTGTCCACGTACTCCCTCCGTCCCATTATATAGTTTTCATTTCCTTTTTAGGCGTTTCAAAATATAAATCATCTTTCCTTAAATGGAAATTTTTTTTACTCACATTTACACTCTCTCTCCAATATATTCATTTTCCACTCATTCTCTTTTCTACTTTTACCTCACATAATACAATTTTCTTAAAAATCGTGTCAAACATCAAATGGAATCTATATAATGGGACGGAGAGAGTAATATTTAGCCCCTATCATTTACAATTAATAGTCAATATACCAATGACAAAACTGTGGAATTAAAATATACCAATATATCATTTACAATTAAAAAACTTGTGTGGATACATTTCAAATATGTAAACCTTCCTGGATTTTGTCAGAACTGTGGGAAGCTTTCACATGACTCAAGGAATTGTATTGAGAGAAACGAAAAAGGGATAATCTTATTTGGGAAATGGGTAAGGGCGGAAGATCATTCTTGGAATTAGAGGTGGCAAAATAATCCATTTAGATAAACGGATTAGAAAAATCCATTTAAGTGAAAAGATGTGTAAATGGATTAAAAAAATTCGTTGGACTAAACGGATTTAACAAACCATTTAAGGCATTTTAAGTCAACCGTTGGGGATCATTTAATTCGTTTACACTAAATGGTCTAAATGGATTGTACCATTTAAAATCCAATCCATTTAAAATTCAATCTTAATTCATCCAATCCATCCATTTTGCCACCTCTACTTATCTGATCAAGTGATCTGAGGGTATAAAAGCCTATCGCGCCTGCACCTGAGTTTTCCATGTTTGGGAATTAGGATTGCTGACGGAGATGACTCTCCGCTCCGATTGAAGTTTTCAAAAACACTGAAGGCTCTCTCACTTCAAGTCTGGTTTGAATTTGACAGAGATAAGTGGTATTTTCTAGAATTTTGGTCAGGTTTTGGTTGAAATTGTAGACTGATTGTAAACGGGTACGCTTTGGATTCTTTGTTTCGATTCTTCTCATCTCATTGAAATTTTGAGTCCCATTCAGGTGGATTAAAGCTCGCAAGAGCATACAACAACCACTGTATAAAAAATGATGTCTTTAGATTAGATTTCATTCGATCTTACTCAATTGAATCTAACCTAAAATCGAATTGGGGCTAGTAATCTTGATAAACTCGATCCCAAGCATATTTATAACATGCATTTATAAATGCAAATGAGACACGTGATTTGCACATGAAAATGACATGCCTTAATATTGTCCATTGATGCATTTGAATAAAAAAAATTCATAATTTTATCAAAAACACTCCTCTATTAGCAAAAAAAGCATTTTCTAAAACATTACTTGTCGATTTAACGTTTAATAAAGTAATAATATTTGTTCAGATAATTAAATAATATCTATATTAAAATCGGAAAACATGAAAAAAAATCAATTAAAAATGAACATCTATATATATAAAAGAACATCTAACTAGATGAATCACACATTTACCAACAACATCTAACAAAACTCCTACATATATCAATAACATCTAACTACTAAACCCCTATCACCTAACTAAACCATTCCAACTAAATTTAAAATTAAAATTTAAAATATAATAACTTTAAAATATTAAAAAATAGAAAATAAACATTTAAAAAATGTTGCAGAAAAAAATTAAAATTAAATATGTAAAAACTTTAAAATATTAAAAAATAGAAAATAAACATTTTTATAAATTTTACAGAAAATATTTAATATTTTTAAAAGAAATGTATGAGTTTGCGCACTTTATTTTTTAATGTATGTCTATTATCGCCGCACAATAACACTACCAACAATATTTGTTGCCGCCGCATCCCGTCGGAACGATGATTTTGACACTTGTATATCTATATAAAAATATATATAACTAACAAACCATACATTTACCAACACTATCTAACTAAATATATACATTTACCAACAATATCTAACTAACTCTCTATCACCTAACTAAACCATTCAAATTCTATATAAAAAAAGGGTTTATCAACAAAAACCACCCGTAAAATACGATATTAGTCAAAATCACCCATAAAAATATATTTTTTTAGTAAAAGCCACCCGTTTCTCTTTAATTAACTTTAAAAAATCAAAAGAATTATCAAAAAAACTTTAA
>JAWWMW010001549.1:211869-229237 GCA_035048345.1 Echeveria elegans
ATATATAAACATAAATAAAACTAAAAAATTCTTAGCAAGATGTATGAATGTCTTACCCATTCTACAGGATCCTATTGCAATATCAGAGAAGAAGGATGACACCACACCCTTCTTCTGAAATCGAGATTCCAAGTATCACTAGGGAATTGGTCGAACCCCAAAGCAAAATCAGCACTTTTCAGATAGAAGGCAGTGACACCACCTTGCCTTGGCTACGCAGCAACTCATAAAAAGCAACAATGACGATAAAAACCCAAAGGATGGTGAAACCACAGTCTCGACAGAAAATATGGATGCCCCAACAGAAATTCAACAGAGCACGGCAAGAAGTCTAGACTTCACGAACGTGGTACAACCTGAAGGGTGCCAAGAAAACGGAATCACAATTCACAAATACCCTTGAATATTCATGAGGAGAATTCCTTTTCTGAACTACTCCAGATTTCCACCAAAGACACTATACAAATGACTCAACAACCAAAACCAAGAAACCAACCCAGCACCCAAGAAACAAGATCTCCAAATTAACGGAAGACCCAAAAACCGACTAGGACGAGGATGATGAGGACGACGAGGAACACACACAAAAAAAAACAGATTCCAGCTCAGACGGTGTCATAGTGGAAGCCTCCAGAGACATGGATGTAAAATCTCCACAGAAGAAACACCATGGCATAGGCTGATAGGCATACTATCACGAGTGGGGACAAAAGTCAAAAACTCGATCTCAAAGGTGAAGAAGGTCATCACACCCCAAATCTCCATCTCCCATACCATACATCATCATAACAAACTACGCTATAAGAAATGTGAATATTTACGTGGGTTGTGTCAGAAATAAGAATGCATCTTTGTCAGTAATTTAAACAAACAGCCAGAGCGCGGCAAAGTTGAAAACTAGAAAAACATTATTGGAATCTAACCCAGTTTAGAATGTAGGGCATAAAATTAGTGGAAATCAGTTAGCAACTATACAGACATTAATTGGGGGGAGCCTCTGGTCTCCAATTCTACAGCTAGATGAAGATTAGAAGGTATGTTAAATGCTTTGGAAGCTTAAAATTTCGAAAAATGAGAGAAGCGTGATAATGTCAGCTCAATGTTCAAGACAGAATTAATTCGCATGAAGTAATGGTGCAGGTGGCACATCAAAGTTCAAACAAAGATTGGTATGCAACTGGGTGCTTATATACAAGTAAGATACGTATCCATCTACGCGATAAGGACCTTTAAACCCGAGAGCAATAAACACACTGCATATCGCAGACTCGCAGTAACATGAATTATGTGATAGCCTGAATATATATGCAATGGGATGACTACATGGCACACAAGATGAGAGGATCACGAATCTAATAATGAAGGGTCGGTCACTTTCTATGAATCCCTGATGCAAACAGCCAGTGACAGTAGAATGAATCTTTTTTTTTTTCATTTACAAAAAATCAAGCTAATTAACAACTTTTTTTTTGGTAGTGCAGTCCAAACTCACCACCAGGTATAGCTGTCGCACAACCAAGTTCAACATTAGTGACAGTTTTAAATTGTAGGCTTCACGCTTCACTTGAAAATTCAAAAGGTTCATTTATGCAAAGAAATGTGGGAGTGTAAGTTATAACATTCGTAATACATCATTAAGTACTTAAAACTGGAGTGCTAATAAATAAACATAGTCAAAAGGCACCCAATCTCCAGAATACATTTGCTGGTTACTGTTGCATCTCCATCTTATGTTTTTTCTTCCTCTCCTTGAGAACATTTACACGTTCTTCCTTGCGTTTCTTGCCAATCTGGATTTGAGAAAACAAAAACAATAAATGCATGTTCTGAATTTCTATTGATAAGGTCAGGCAAGTGTAAGAAAGATAATGATAATCGTGGTGCATAGAGAACAGACAAACCTGCATAGCCTTGAGGAGACCTCTTTTGTTGCGTGACAATCCAACCAAGGATGGATCAGTACTTGAATCCTCATTCGCAGCAGCGTTAGTTGTAGCCTCTGGCTCATCTTTACTTGCTGTTTCATTGTTAGCATCTGTAGCAAGGGCAGCAGAAGTTCCCATGAGTTCAAGTTTCACCTCCTCAAGATGCTGCTTCATTTGACTCTGCATCTGCAATGATGGATCAAAACACAAAGGGACTGTTTAACCAACTGTCCTGAAGCATCTGTCAACTCGCATTCACAATTAGAGAGGATAACAAAAAAGATACAAACATGGACACCCGTGCGGATAAGTACCTTGCGCTTTTTCTCAGCAGCCTCATTATCTTCCGCTCGATTGATAACACCTTCAACCAATAAATTCTGTGGGTCAGATACATCATCGTTGCCCAAGCCAGGGAGGGGAAGGACTTCCTTTCTAGCCGCAGCTTGCAATCTTTTTACTTTATCTGCATACTCGGGAACATACCCTTCAGCCTCATTGTCAACAAATGGAGACAGATGCGGAGGTGGCACCCTGTATACACCAAACATCATAAAACAGTGATTTTACTATGGAGTAATAGATGGTGCAGGCATGGAACTGAAAATAAAACGAGATAACATGCAATGAAGCAACTCCAAAGTTAAAACGATTTCACATTACCCGAAATTGTGTCGTTCTTGTTGGGATATGATACTAATAAGGCATGGGAAAGGTTTAGGAGTTTACCTTCCTACTTTATATTCCTTGTATGGGAGTAGAAATCTTGCATTAACACAATCGAACACCCACTGTGGCTGCACATTTTCTCTGGAAAAAATGGTGTGGCTTTGAGTAGGCCTATCAACTATCTGTGCAGATTATTGCAAATGAAAGATTATTTACCAGATGAGAACATCGACTCATTTTTGAGATAATAATGACATCAACAACGTAAATATCTGACTCATAGCATTGGAAACAATAACCAAACCTGATGCGTAATGCTTTGGTCAGACTCCTTCAATGGAGATCCATCTCCCTCCCAAGAAACCACCCCACCAAAAGCTGGGATAATAAATAATAAGGACTCTCTTGGAACCTGAGTTCACAAAAGATGGTAGACAAAGTTTAAGATATCATAGTTTAAGAAGATAATCATCAAATGTGTCAACCTCGAACCAAATATCTGGCATCATAGAAAAATAAGTAGCATCAATTATTACATCAAACTATTTTTTACCAAAAAATAACCTGCAATTGTTTACCTCACGACTCAAATAGAACTTCAGATCTTTGAAGAGTGATTTGCAATCCTTGGTTTCTTCATCATCTTCATCTTCACCAGAGCCATCCTTCATAAGGTCCATCAAGGCGCCAGGCTCATTGTATGGAAGTTGATGTTGAAGCTGGGCAAGACGCAACTCAGACTCATCATTTTGAGTATCTTTCTGGACCTTATGCGATTCTTCAATTTGAGAGCTTGTTGAAGCAACTGTTTTCTTGGCATCAAAATGTCTTGACAAGGCATATAAATCTAAAAATTAAGGATAAAAATCAGCATGGTTTTCAAGCTTGAGAAACACAACGTGGATCAAACTCCGAATTACATGCATTAAATATATGAGAGTGCTTACCTGCAGCCAAAGCTTCCAATTCTGGGTCAAGAATGGGTGGATAACTGAGGTTGATTGCTGTGTAGAGTTGGACATTCACGAATTCGAGAAGAGTCTGATAGCATAAAAAGTATTTAGCACAGATTAGCAAATGAAGATGAATATGAAAAAAGATATGCCAAAAGCAGAACCTTACAAAGAATATATTTTCATTTATAAAATTATGTGGATAGAATGCATGTTAAGCATATACTCCGACTATGTATCTCAAGCATCAGATGATATACACAGATATGAGTGTATCCTATTCAAGCCATACTTGCATTTATTTTACACCAGTTGAATCAGTACCTCATAAAATTCCAAAAAAGTAAGCATGACATTGTAGTCCACGTCATCAGTAAGAACTTGTTGTGTAGCATGAGGAGTTATCCATGTGATCTTTTGGCCACAAACCTCAACCTTTGATGATTACGGATGTTATTCCAGGCTCCAAATTCAGAATCAAAATTTGATGATTAGATATGTTCAACTGAATGTGTAAACTTACTTGGTAATATATGCCCTTCACAGAGACAAAAGTTTTCCTTAACTTGTGAGTTCGAGAAATGTAAGCTTGCCACTCATGACTTAACCTGAAAGAAGACCAACAATGAGCTAAAGCTGCAAAAGGCTTTGCATACAAAACACATCATTTCATCATCAACAACGTCACAGCATCGAAATATACATAAAACCTAAAAGAGTATTTGATCAGATAAAGTACCTTCTGCACTTATGAATGCGCTCGACTGGAATATTTTCCCTTTCTAATGCAGGTAAAGCTGCGAAAAGATGGACCATGGTAAGGCAGTCATCCAAATCTCTTAGTGCATCAACAAACTGAGGATACCTGAAAAAAACAAAAATCCACAATCTTACAACCATTGACAATAAAAAATTCAACTTACCAATACACACTTTCCCCAAAAAACCACACTAACCTCTCCTTTATAAGTCTATCCAAAGTATAAGTAGGCCTCCGGTTCTTCAGACGCAGTGCAAGCTCCATCTGCTTCTTGGCCTTAGCTTTTTTCACTTTCTTGTCATGAACCTTCATCTCCCTGAACACATCGATCAATTTTTCATGGTGGAGAAACATTACATCCTTCATATGATAGTACGTCTGGTGATTCCCTTGGATCTTCTTCTTTGGTTCCCTTGGAAATACACCTTTAAGAATGCACATTTTCCTACCATAAGAAAAAAAAAACATATATTAATTCATATACAATTGCAATCAGAAAATAGCAGTGCAATACTAAAATCAAATTACATAAGGTGAGATGGTTCGAAGGACATACCTGAAGAGAGGAAGTGATAGTTGGAGCGACCTGAGTGCCCTAGACCTGGTGGTATATTTCGCATTATTGCCTTCTTTTTTCTTACCCTGCACATCAACACTCCACAATCAAAATCAACACTAATTTCAGTACAAAAAAAATGAGTAAACATCGAATTCGAGTTGCCGGAAACTGACCGCAGGTCGGTAGTGCTTCGGCATGGCGGCAGCGCACTTAGAGAAACCGAAGACAGAGTGGAGGCTGCAGGGGATTTAAATGGTTTTAGGGCATTTTCTGCCTTGACCACGAATTGGGCCTTGACCAGTATTTGGGTTTCAGGCCCAATTTCTCCTACCAAACCAGTTCTGTCAATCGTTAATTCTCCGATGAGTCGCGGATCAGCTTCGCGTCAATCGCTAACAAAATCAGTGCTGAAGCAATTCAACAGCTTCCTACGCTTGACATCACTCACGCCGCATAATTCAGGAGCTAGTTCGGTTCAAACGGTAACGAAATCACTGCCACGTTTTCTGCAAAATCCACTCTACAACTTTCTACCAGAGAATCAAAACCCTGACAACGTTTTAAACTTGATATGCTCGAAGCTGAGATGCGGGAATGATAAAGTTACAATCTTTGAGGATGACGTTAGTGATTTGATACCGCATTTGGGTAGTCAATAGGTTTCTCGGGTTTTGTTAAGATGCCAATCTGATGAAAAAACAGTTCAGGAATTTTTCAATTAGGTGAAAGATGAGATTGGAGTTGAATTCAGTTTACAGAATTATGCATCATTGTTCATGTGTTGGTTTGGTGCAAGAATTTTTCACAAGGGATGAATTTTTTAAATGAAATGGTTGTGTTTGGTGTGAGAGAGTGTCCGGGAGAAGATGTGTTTGATGCTTTGATGTCTTGTAGTAAAGATTGTGTATTGGATCCGGTGGTATTCGATATGCTTATCAAGGCGTATGTGAAAGCTGGGAGGGTTAAAGAGGGTTATGTGGCGTTTAGGACAATGGAGGAGGTTGGATTTGTGCCAAATGTGCTTGCGGTGAACTGTTTGTTGAAAGGTTTGTCGAGGGTGCGATGGTATGATGTATGTTGGGAAGTGTATGAGGAGGTGGTGTGGATTGGGGTTGTGGCTAATGCTTTCTCTTTCAATATATTGATTCGGGTTTTGTGTAGAAATTAAGATATGAGTAAGGTGAACGAGTTCTTGGGTTAGAATGGAGGATGAAGGATTTCATCCCGATGTGGTTACATATAACACGTTGATTAATAATTATTCTAGGAGAGGGAAAGTGGCGGATGCATTTTACCCTTACAAGATTATGTATGTTAGGGACGTCTTGTCTGATCTGGTTGGTTACTTATACTGCGCTGATGAATGGTATTTTTAAAAAAGGGAATGCGGCCAATGCTCATCGACTGTTGAATAATATTATGGATCGTGCTACATGCAAATATATTATCAGTGGACTTCACATGCAGCCATATTCAAAAAGCGGTACGCTCTTGAAGAATGAAAATTGATCCTATGATCTTTCGCGCTGTATTCTTTATCAAGAAATGAATGGCGCAGGACTGTTGGCACCCGCACCATTCAGGGTCTTGATACATTTACAAGTTTTCTGTTGGGATACAATTTCGGCAGATGGCCTGCTGCAAATTACCATATGATAGTTTTAGAAATGAAAAGTCTTGGGGAACTTCAGCTGATCGGTGTGGCCTTCAACTCTATAAGTTTTTGAGTATCTTGTTACACAAAAGGGGCCTTGAGCCTTCTTGAACAGACAAGTTGACTTATCAGGGTACCATACGAGCCTTAAAAGAAGGTCAAAATAACGGTGCTTAAAGCAACATTTTGTAAATGGTTGCAAATGTTATATTATAAGAATTCTGTGAATCTAGTCTGTTTCGCCTCCTCTTTTGATCTGGTTAAGGTAAGCAAACTACTGATACCTTGCAGACAGTGCAGCTAGGCCTTTTCCAACAGCAGTCAGTTTTACCTATAACGGCATCAGAGTTATGTTATCGAGTTTGAGATTGTTCATGACAAGAATTGCTGCGTGAATGTCTACTTCTTTCCTTTTGTTGTATCTAAGTAAGATAAGGGCTCTTGTGAGAGAGAGAGTCTTTTGCTATCTCCTTAAATGCTTGAAGAAATTACACATTCTCTCAAATTAACTATTCCTTGTCTATGTGCAGACAAGAAATATGTACAGAAGGATAAACCTTGCAGTCAGCAAGCAAGTCCAGATTATAGGCAACAATGCAAATGTGGGCAGAAATTTTAAAAGCGGACAGCGGAATACTGAAGATTGTTTTCTTTTGTTATGTTGACCCCAATGCAGTTGGGCCATATTCGGGCATGACACGACGAACTAAAGCGTAAACGAGTCCTATAGAGCTCAAATCAAATATTTCAATACAAAACTGACTCGTAAAGATATCATATCACTCGCAAACAAGCATCTCCATAGCGGCCAAACCGCCATAGGATCAAGAAAACAGCGAGCTACCAACAAGGCCTGTTAATGTAAAAGAGTAAAGGAAACTAGTAATTAGCATTGCGCTTAGATCACACATACATAGATTAAGCTCTAAATGTATCTCATTCAGTTAATCAATAAGGAGAGGCATCATTTTACCTTCCCTATATATATGTAAATATATAAAGGTCATAACTAAAAACTATACCACATCAAGGTCATAACCACCCAAAAGGCATAGAGTTCCAATGTCAAGATATAGTTTTTTTTTTTTTTTTTTGAATGCCTCCTTTTCCAAAATGTCAATCCATGACGAAGTCTCCAATCATTTGAATATATGTCAGCAGGATAGCAGCTAGCCCTGGCTTGGCAGTTACTAACTTCATAATCATAGCCTGTTAAGTCAGCCAGGACTGCGACTACAGCTGCGGCTCCTAGTCTTGTTAGCATCATAGCCCCTATCACACCCACCACGATCCAAACATAAAAATGAAATGACAATTCTTGTTAAGAAGGCACCATGACAGAATATTTTTACAACATGGAGGAGAACAAAAACTTTCTAAAAAGACGACAAACAAGGTTGGTAAAACACGATATCCACATACATGTCTCGGGAATCACTGACAGAGCCTCTCCATGCAGCAAAATTTTCACTCCAGTTAGTAGTTGTTGGCATGTAACCCCATCCTCCACCACCACCCCCATTACCACTTCCTCCATATCTTCCACCGGTATCTCCCCCGTATTAAGAGTCACTATGACCACCACCGCCACCTCCATGCCCAGCAGAATCGCGACCACCAGGACCCCATCGCCTCAACTTTCCCATCATCCCACCACCACGTGATTGGTGATTGCGTTGATTAATGATTTGTTGTCAGTTTATTCCGAGCTTCATTAGCTCGTGTAGTTTTCTTGTTTTCCCGTTTATGGGATGCAACTATCAAAAAAAAGGCCATGTCTGCTTTGGTTCATCTATTACTAAGCATCCCTTTTAAGGATTTCGATCTGGTGCACACACACCATTAGGTGCATCGAAACTTCTCTCCTTTTTTCGAATGTCTTCAACTCAAACTAGAAAATTGTATATCTTTGAATCAGCTTTTCAATGATATATAGAACGTTTTAAACGAACAAGTTATGTGTTCCCAACAAGCTCCCTAAGTAAAAAATGGTCTATTTGTTTGTTTGGTGCAGCCATTAGCTGTAGCATAACTTTTCTCCTACTTTCGGATGTATTCGGTTCAGAATCTGAATTTCACATAAACTAGAGAATTATAGCTAATTTACATCAAATTCACATTTTAAATCGAAAACATCCGAAAATAAAAAAAATTCAATACACCTAATGATGCGGTGTACAAAATCCGATTCCCCCTTTTAACTACTCAGGGGTAGTATCCTCATAAAAAAAATACTGTTCTCTGCAACGAGTCGGGTATATTAAAACCCTTCACGCTGTTTGTGCAAACGCCTTATCCTTATATATATCCTCATCTCGAACTGCTGCGCTCTTCACCTCTCCACTTCCACGATGACGTCATCACTTTCCCTATCCACTGTCGCCCTCCGCTCTCCGGCCACCACCCTCTCCTCCGCCTCCACCCCCACCCCCACTCCAACCGTCGCCGCCTTCCTCAAACTCACCCGCACTCGCCGGACATCCTTCCTCAAACCTATCTCCGCCGTCGCCGCCGCGCCGTCCGAGAAGATCTCTAAAATCGGAGAAGATATCTCCAACCTAACCTTATCAGAGGCATCCATCCTCGTCGACTACTTGCAGGAAAAGCTCGGCGTCTCTGCGGCAGCGTTCGCTCCTGCTGCGGCGGTAGTAGTGGCTCCTGGAGCGGGAGATGCGCCGGTCGCTGTGGAGGAGAAGACGGAGTTTGATGTGGTGATTGATGAAGTTCCGAGTAATGCAAGGATTGCGACAATTAAGGCTGTTAGGGCGATTACGAACTTGGCATTGAAGGAGGCGAAGGATTTGATTGAAGGATTGCCGAAGAAGTTTAAAGAGGGGATTTCGAAGGAGGAGGCTGAGGAAGCTAAGAAGCAGCTTGAGGAAGCTGGAGCGAAGGTTTCGATTGTTTGAACGGTAAAAGATATTAGCCTTGTTTCAATCATTTGTGTATGTTGTTGCTATGGTGAACAACTTAATGTGCTTTTGGATTTGTTGATTTTAGTTTCTGTCAGAAAATGATGTTTGCAGGAGATTTTTCCAGTTGATATTGATAAAAATTGTTGCAGTGTGTTACCTTAGGGCTTATTGATATCATTAGCAGTAGCACATTGTGTTGACTTTGAGTGATTGTTTATTGCTTTGGATGCAATGTTGTCACTGGTTTTTATCATCTGTCTCGGATGCAATGCTATTGCTGGATTTTTATAGTTGCGGCAGTTGGAACTTGGAATATATATCTATTATATAATAGAATAGAGGATGAACTACCAAATAGAGATTTCTTATAATACCCTTACCCTCTTTTTAAAATTTCAATTAAACCTATCTAAACACACTGGTCCGTTTAAATTTTCAGAAAAAACACACGGGTCAAGTCCGGCTCATTAAAAATTTAAATTTACACAAATCACTCGGGCCCGTTTAAATATTCACATAACACAAGGGCCCAGCCCGGCCCATTAAAAATTAAAATTATATATTTACACTGACCACGGTCCCGTTTAAATTTTTAGAGAAACACACGAGCCCAGCCCAGTCCATTAAAAATTTAAATTTACACAGATCACACAGGCCCGTTTAAATTTCCACATAACACAAGGGTCCAGCCCAGCCCATTAAAAATATAAAATTAAAAGTTTTAAATTACATGGAGCACACGGACCCAAAAATTGATCGATCGAGTCTCGCCCGTATTTGACCTGTTCGCTTGCAATTCGGGACGACACATCCCCGTCGGGACGACGGGCGGTACGCTAGTATATATATATATATATATCGTGTTTTGAGCAATCACAGATTTTTTGCAGTTTTATAATAATTTGAACTGCTGAATCTCTGTGGCGGCTCAATATATTGTTTTTGAATGCCGGTCATCTGGTTTCTTGGGGATTTATGCATTTTGGTCATTGCTCATTGAACCTCCTGATGCGACTCGAATTATTTTTTGCTCAAATACGATAGGATCTAACTAAATTACCTCTATTGAGGCACGACAAAAAAAGGGAAAACGCTTATATACATTTGGAGCTTGAAGAGAGTCAAATGTGGTAGTTTTGAATTTCATGCTTTATATCGTTCTGTGGTTATGAAGCTCCTAAGTCCTAACCAGAGTGGGAGCTATTTGTTCTTATTCAAGCATTTTATATGTGGCATTCATGGTATGGTATGTGTATCATTTGGTTTGCAATGGCAATGTGATTTTGTATGCATAATTCACTATAGTTACATTTGCTTGAAAATATCGGCAACTGTTACTGTAAGAATGGTTCATGAACGGCAGAGCAGTCCGCTTATCCCCTTACCCATTCAGTGTTCCTTAGTTTTCAATTTTCATCACATATACAACTCTTTTACGTGGGCATTGTCCAGTGCATACAATATTACAATGTCAAGGACGCATGGAGATGAAGCCGTTTCATTTCTGCCATATGTTACCTGATACTGATACTGATTCTGGTAGTGTTGTCAGTGTTGTGGGGCCAGACGGCTGAGACAGTTCAGGTTCAAACTCCAGCTTCTAGCCTTTTCTTTCTAAACAAAACAAAAGAAAAAAAATGCTCATTCTGCTCACTCTTTCAGTCTACACCATCGGTTCAATTGAAACTATTTCGGTTCGATTGGATTACGAGACGGCTCGATGATGGCACACGTCCACGTGTCTCAATGGACAACAGCATCCCCTGAGAAAATAGGAATAAAAAAAATCCCCAAATTTTATTAGGGTTTTTGGGGTGTGGTATCATCAGCATCTGATTCACTCTTTTCTCTTCTACCTGGCCTAGTCTCCCCAGATTCTCTCCATTATTTCTCTCCACTCCCAGTTTCTTGATTTCTTGTCAGATTGTCATTTTGGATTAAAAAAATCAACAATCTTTTTGCAGAATGGAAACCCTAGCTGATGCAGAAGCTCTCAAGTTGTCTAATGATGGGGCTGCTGTCTTGAATGTTGTAAATGGAAAAGGGGTTGTTGATGAAAAGGATGAAGAGGAGTTGGGTGAAGAAGATGACATTGAGGATGGGGAGGGTGATGAGGATGGTAGAGTTTTTTCAGTTGGGGAGTTTGTTTGGGGTAAGATTAAGCATCATCCATGGTGGCCTGGGCAGATCTATGATGCATCTGATGCTTCTGACCTTGCGTTAAAGCATAAGCCTAAAGATAAGGATGTGTATTTGGTTGCATATTTCGGAGATGGGACATTTTCATGGTGTTCTGGAGCGCAGTTGAAGAGTTTTGAGGAGAATTTTGAGTTGTTATCGAAACAAACTAGTTTGAAGAGCTTTTTGTATGCTGTTGAGGATGCTTTGAGTGTATTTGGTGAGCTTGTAGTGCTGGAAATGATGGGGATTTCTGTGGCGAGGGATGTGGCTGGATTTGTTATGCGGGTGGCGGAGAATGCTGGGGTTAAGAGAGAGGTTTTGGTGCCTATGGTTGGGGTTAAGAGTTTAGCAGTTGCAAATATTGATGCTGCTGCAATTATGGCTAGTGTAAGAGATGTTGCACGATCCGTTTCAGTGAAGAATCGGTTGGAGCTTACTATGTTGAAAAGTAAACTATTGGCTTTTTGGCGTACAAAAGGGTATGGGGAGCTGCAGGAATATCAATTTCCAGTTTACATTCTTGGGTTGGAGGACTTGATTACAAACGATAACAATGGTCCAGTAGTTGGTTCGGTTTCAAATGAGGATTTCCATACCCCTTTGGCTAGTTCATCGGAAAAGGCTCGTGCTGTACAAGAGGACAAACTTTATGGGAGAAGGAAGCGTAAAAGTTTAGCAGACATTATAAGGGAGGAAACAGACACTGATATGCAGAACAGCAACGACGATGAGGAAACTCGTCTTAAGAGTCGGGAAACAAGGAGAAGAAAACGAGCTTTCCAAACTGACTTGAAGGGAAAAGGTGGTCAATCCCCTCTTTCAAAGGGTAAAAAAAGAGCCAGGTCATCACAGAAAACTAACAGCAACAAAGATATCAAGGGTCGAAGTGTTGGAAACGCGGAGACTGTTAGTGTTGATGATAACGATCAGCCTGATAATGTAGAAGTAAATGTGGCAAAGAGAACGCAAGGGAAAAAAAGGGTAGCTGCATCAACTGATGAAAATGACGGAACACCAGTAAAGTCCAGGGACAAAAAAAGGAAAAATAATTCTCCCAAGTCTATGGCATCAATTAAGCATTTGGGATTTGAACCGGTAGTTCTCGATTTGCGTACTGATAATAAGGTTAGGGAAAGGATGAGCAAAGCTGCTAAACTGATTATTGAGTCACCTCCTATCAAAAAGCAGTGTCACGGCATGGATTCAACGGAAAAGGTCTCGGTAAATAGTTCAGCAACTCGCAGACCTCTTCATGAGAGACCCCTTGGCTCCAAGTTAGATATTTTGTCTAGTAAGTTGTCAAATTATGATATGAATGAGGATGATGATGGAAAGCCCATGTCTGCAATTATTTTCTTGACATTCTCGGAGGGGGTGTCCCTGCCTACAAAACCAGACCTCCTTGCAAAATACCGTCAGTTTGGTTCACTGAATGAGGCAGAAACAGATGTGCTGCCCAACTCGCTTACTGCTCAGGTGGTATTCATTAAAAAGTCTGAAGGGGAACATGCTTTTGATGAAACGGTAAAGATGAATTCAGGAGACTCAGGGGTTCAATATCGGATTCGATATGTCCCACGTGTCTCCAAAGTCCGCGAACTAGATGGAAGTGCACCTCCGAAAGCATCGCTTCTATCAGGCCAGATGAAGAATGACGTACATCCTGTTTCTGTCAGTTACTTGAAGCAGAAACTTGAGACGGTTATCTCCAAGCTGAATGACACTGAGGGAGAGACGCTCTCAGGGGAGCTGAAAATAGAGTTGCAAAGCGAGCTGACAAACCTCTTAGAGAAGCTGAGCAGAGATTTGTAGATGAAGTTAGAAATACAAACTACAAACCGGTGTATTCATATAGCCTTTTTGTCCGTGAGCTGTTTCGTAAGTGAAGTTAGCATTAGACTCTAACCTGTCATCCTTTCATTTAGTGTTGCTTTTTGTGTCGAACGCTTGTGATGCATCCCAACTTTTATCATTGTAAGAATGAAAGAGATTCTTTTTTTTTTTTTTGGTGGCCATTGGCCGCTCTTTGGTCATTATTAATTTTGAGGTTCAATCCCTGCTACTGTACTTAACCATAGATATTGTCAAATTTGGAAGGTTTTTTACAGCATCAGTAGTCAGAATTTAAGTTCTGTTGTCGGACAACAAACTATGTACTGGCAATTAGTTTGAAACAACTATAGCTTTCTGTAGCCTGTCTTTACTGCATTGCAACGTAGTTACAGAAACATGATGGCAATCAATCATCCACCGGGTCCGGGGGAGTCTCTTCAGCCTTGCGCTTGATAACTATGACCGGGCACTCAGCATGTTTCATGCAGAACTCACTCACAGTTCCTACAAACACTCTGTAGAAACAGCTTGACAAATCAGCTTATGTGCTAAAGTGTCAGAGTCAAGGTATTGCAAGTGGCAACTATGGCAAAAGAAGATGGATTATGCCATTAAGATGAGCATCTGTTGTCAAGATCAAGAACTTGGAGAAGCCATGAACTCCCCATTTAAGAATGTAACTTAATTGCTAAACCCGCCTACCTCTGAAATGGACCAAGGCCCCGACTGCCAACAACAAGAAGATCTGGATGAACTCTCCTAATTTCATGTAAGATGACATCCTTTGGGTCCCCCTTCTTAATCCAGGCTTCACAAGCAACCTATGGGCGTTTATGTGTAGGCCATTAGTAATATATATGAGAAAGATCATAACAAGTTATTCACACTGTAGTCGTATTCGTGCGTCAGTATGTGTATAATTGAATGTTAGATAGATAACGTGGGAAACATATCATACACCAATCTCATGACATCTCCGGACGAAAAACTCTAGCAAGTCGAGTCCTCGTTTCTTGTCTCTGTTGTTCATGAGTTTAAAATCTTCTGGCGATGCATAAATGCTGTCCATGTCATCAAAACCTGAATTTCCCAAACAATACACATAAAATAAGCAAAGGCATACACAATTTCAAAATTTACATAAGTGATGAGACCTTCACGAAGATAAAAATCCCATATTCACTGCAGATGTACAGAAGATATTATAGTAATCAGTAGCTTCAGTTCCATTATATAAAAGAAATACAAAGACCAAAACTGAAACATCTCAAACATCACTACCTTCAATTTTTAACAAAAGCAAACTCTACAGTATAATTTGGAATTTCAAATTGTGTATTTAACCATCTATGTCCTGAAGTGTGTAATAAGCGTAAAAGTTAATGCTAAAATCCAATTTGTATTTCCCTGCACTTAAAACATATCACGGATGGCTAAGAATAGCCGGTTTAATACCACATCGACAAGATAAAAGTTCCACCAAATTTCCAAAGAACTGGTTGGATAACCAAAAATCTTCCAACAAGTTAAGCTTGGGGACGGTTTGGCCACAAGGTTGCACTAATGTAAAAAAAATGTTTGCCCACCTGAATGTCCTTTAAAATACTCATGACAAGTTATTTACCACTACACTTATGTCTGGTATGTTCATGTCTATCCGGGTAATGATTGCATACATGAAAGGACCATCAGGGGAACATCTCATAGTCATAGCTGTTGCCAACTCACATAAATATGGGGCTGGGCAGACACGAGTGACAATATTCACTATCTAGCCTGGCCTCAGACTATTTACAGAGCGACCAGCAAATACAAAACATCTGAACAAAATGAGAATTTTTAATTATGAACAATATAACTATTGAAGTTTCATTTGATAATCACGAATTTACTGTGCTCTATGATAAGCATTTCACTCACAAATTTAGAAGTAGACATACATGTTTCGTGATCGTAGAAAAATGTGAAGACGATCCTTGACAGTGTAAACCAGCGCCTTTCAGATCATCCTAAGTGTGTACTCATACTATATAGCTAGCCAAAAAGAATAAACCACTGAACAACGCACGTGCATTTTAAGACAGCATGCTAATAGCTATAACTCAAACATAGAAATGAGTCTTATGAGTGGACAACATACTTTTTTTAACGGCAACTCAGATCACTCCAATATTTTCCATTTCAGGCATGTTTCCACTTGGTTTTTCAACAATCATATTTTACAATACAGGTGATGAACTGACGTTCAGAACATTTAGGAGCAATCTGTCAATAACTCCTAAGACTCCACACAAACCTTTATTTATGACCATAGCAAAGACTTTCACAAGTCATAACAGCTCAGAGCTCACATAAAACTCATAATGACTACATTGCTGACCTTGTACAATAGGAGGTTTCAAATCAGCTTAAAATGTTGCAATTTCACATCTATCAACCAAACATCACACAACATACACATTTACCGGGAACATTAAACCTACCATCAACATAACTAAGCAAACCAAATGCCTACCTGCACTATCTCCACCCTCTATCATGTCAAGACACAACACACACACCCTACCATCAGTCATTTCAAATGATGCACCATAAAATCTCCAACACACACATTCAGCACGGATGAAGTAAAGCCACCAACAACTACACAAAATGTTCTAACAGAAATATCATAACTGCTCAATTTCCAACAAACAAAATAAACACATCGAATGACACTGAGTACTAAACTATCCATTTTACAGTCATACAAGAAGCAAGAACAACACTGTTCACACCGAAAAATCACACTCCCTTACCAAACTTTACACCAACTGCAAGAAACTGCTCATCAAACTCGATCACACAAATTCTATCCGAAGCTCCAATCGCGATTATCAAATAGTGAAAACCACACACAAACGCATAATTCAAAAACGAAATCGGAACCTGAACAATTGAAGAGAAATCGAAATGAAAGAAGCGAAAATCAAAATCCGTACCGTCTTCATCAGGAACCTGAACATGAAGCACAAGCAGCTTAAAACCAGTAACGTTATCCCTCACAAGCTTCTTCAACGCCCAATCAAACGCACCTCGAGAGCTAATCGACGCATGCGGATAGCCTTTGAGTGTCGACTCGTTCACAGCCACCATCAACCGAGTTGGCTCGACCGCCATTTTCGTCGCTTCTAACTGAATCTTCGAGAACAAGTCGGATGCGGATCTCGAAGCGTGATATATAAATGCTGTGACGTGGATGATACGGAATGAAAGGTCGACGTCGTTTTGTGATGTGTTGAATGTTGATTGGCTAGTGGCTATTGCCTATTTGCTATGGCGTTGAGGCTACTGTGTGCACACGTCAAGTGAAGGCGCTGATTGGTTGATATGATTAATATATTATTTGTTTTGGATAGAATATTTATTCTTCTGTAAAGATATGATGATTCGTCAAAGGGAATGGATCAAATATAAAAGACCTTTTATAATAAAAAGTGTTAAAAGATCCTAACCTTTGATCATTTTAATCTTATGGTCAGATTTTGTTTATTTAATTTGAATACAATAACAATCAAAAGGGTAATAAAGGCATTATATCATTAATTAAATATTATCCTAATATTTTTTATCTAAATCAATTCAATCTCATGATATTTAACCGTAAGATTTTAGTAACTAATTTAATATTGTCCAATGATTTTAGTAATTCATTTCATTTTATTAATATATTATTTAAATAAGGATGGTAAGATATCAATCTGATTTTTAAAATTTTATGTGATTTTGCGATGATTTCTTATGATAATATGATTTCTAGAAGGTTGTATCGATGTGAGGCGAGATTAATTTTATGTCACAAATTTTTGTCCCCTGTTTGATGTGTATAATTCATGAATCTGATGCACTTTTTCATGTACAGTTTTTTCTGTCCCCTATT
>JAWWMW010001549.1:235334-248617 GCA_035048345.1 Echeveria elegans
TTCCATTCTCCTTCTGGTGCAGTTAACAAAGCAGACGACGATCCAGGCAACTGGTGTAGCATCTGGCTTGGTTGAATTGATACAAGGATCAGGATTCAAGTTACAAACTCTATACTTAAGTTTCCTAGGCGAAGCTGATAGTTCAGATTAGGAGATGAGGAGCCATCCAGCCGTAAAGTCTGTCATTTTTGTAACTCAAATATCCTATGTATATGTAGAATACAATGCAGAGTGCACAACTCGTGTTCGCTACTTGTGATTCCCGCAAATGTTATTTAAAGTTTCCTTCACCAAAATTAATTTGAAATGTTTGCAGAGAGTAAAAAAAACTTATGAGCACATCTTGTGACCCAGGCAACTTGTGCACATCTTATGAGCAATGTATGCAGATAGTTAAAAAAAACTTGAGAAAGTTTCTAGTCACTGGCATTTGGAAATCAGTAGAAACAGATTGTGATGCGCGTAGTATTTAGTGTCTCAAAAAGTGGTTTGAAGGGGATTTCTACCTGTCTATAATTTCAAATCCAGTCGTTTCCATTGCTGGGAAAAGGAAACAAAAGATGTATATTTCAATGATATTGAAGATAAACTGATTTTGTATACAAATTTTCATAAGGTGGAAGCTATTTGCTATTTCCAAGAAAGTCGAGAAATTTTGATCCCTTACCCTGAGTAAATATATTTGGCTCCCCAATTTCAAAAGAATATATATATATAAAACCAAGAAAATAAAGAAGCCAAAGATAGAAAATGCAAAAAAAAAAAACTAAGAAATTAAAGTGTGAAACTAAACTCACAAACATAAATGAGCGTTCATCTAATTGCTGGTTGATGTGCATGTGAACTGTCATTGATTCATGTATTATAACGCATTAAATAATATCCTTGTAAAATCACACATTAAATGATATGCTTATTTTCTCTTACATTGCATGTCCTCCTCATCTACTATTTAATCCACCTTAACAGCTCTAGAGCCCAGACCACATTCAAAAAAATTCAGAATCCAAAACTTGCAAGGAGTATCTTCTATGGCTGTCAACAAGCAAGTCCTTCTCCTCCTCCTCCTCATTTTCATCATCCTCACTTCATCAACCTGCCGAACTTTGAGGTTCAAAGACTATCCATTCACCGAAAGCACCACGGGCAATGTGCACAATGACGACGTAAAGGAGAAGTCCATGATGGGGATCAAAGCTTTCACTGCATCTATTGGGTACCTTCCAAAGCATGCTTTAGTTCCGCCATCTGAACCATCACATAGACGTAACTGGAAGATGCGTGCGAATGTTAGTGAGGCTGATGCTGCCTTGGCTGAAATTGTTGGTGGTCATTGGTAAAGTTGGCCAAATGGTGTAGTAGTTTAACAGCTCCTTTTTGCACTGATTTGAATAGTGGTAGTCACTATAAGAAGTGCAACTGACAATTGAAATGAATGAAAGAGGAAACAAATCGTGCTTTTGAATTGACATGAAGTTTTTATATCTTCCATTGATAATTCTTCTTCTTTTTTTCGTTTTTTTTTCTCGGGTTCTCTTGGCATGAACTTCACATCAGAATTCTCAATAATCCTTGTAATGATAAAAAAAAACTCACTGTTGAATGGAAAAAGAAGACTGTTGGAAATTATGATAATTTTACATTCACCCCCTAGTCGGGTTGGAAGGCATTTTTCATACACCCTCCTGCCAGAACTGCGAAACAAAAACATTCTCATACCAGCAAGACTAAGAAAGTCCAATCTGAATGGGCAATTTGCCTTAATTTTACAATTGTCAAGCTTGAAAAAATATAGAGGCCGGAGGACATGGATTTGAATAAAAATAGCGGGTTTGCTCTGTTTTTAACGAGTGAGACTTTCTTAATGGTGGAATGGGAGAGATGGTGGAGTTGGATAACTTATTTCTGGCCGGCTTCGCTTGGTGTTCTGGTAGTCATTTGATCAACTGCGTGGACCGTGTTCTGTAGCTCTTCCCAAATAGCTTTGTAGACCATCCTTTGTCGGTTGACGGCTGATTGTCCCTCAAAGGATGAAGAGATAACATCGATGCTGCAAAGACAGATCCCGGAGGAGCCATAGTCATAAAATTGAAAAAAGTTCAACGGCCGATGACCAACATACAGTTTTATGAATCACAACTACATTGACGACTTGGTAAAATTTTGATAACGAGAAGAATATATCAATATAACTAGGTAAATCCAACGGACAGCTTAAAACTTAGGACCTTTAATCGCCAAAGGCAGTAACGGATGCAGATTCAATCTTACCTTACATGTCGACCATCACCGTAAGCATCCTTTACACTCACGTGCTCCGCATTCAATTCCTCCTTAATCTGTTACACATAACAAAGAGGCTCAATATCAAAGTAACCATTACTGAAATAGTAGAAAAAGTCAATCTTCTCTTTCTTGCAGTGCTACCAAACTCTCAGTGCTGAAGTATTAGGACGCAAACATGTACATATAGTAAAGTTTTGTTAACGAAAAAGCAACTGAAAAAACTAAGTTTTTGATCAATAACGGGTGAAACAATTTCAACTGACCACAGTTGCCATCCACAACCCTCCTTCAAAAGTTCAATATCCAACAATAAATCAATACAATCAGCCCTCAATTATCAAGAAATGAACACCTGTGAAAATGTAATGAAGCTCCCTCCTAAACTCCATCTTCACAAATGACAAACTTTCTTGCCACCATAACACTTTACCGACCAAACCCCAACTCTCAACGGAAAAATCAACCATAAAATTCTAACAGTGGTTGCATAATCAGGCCAAAAAAGCTAATTTTATCATCTAAAAACAGAAGGCCCATTTCCAAAAAATCAAGTTAATCCATTAGTTCCTAAGCCAACAAGGCCTTACAGATCATAAGATTGTCACTAATTCGGAAACCTAGTAAACTAGTATTAGTATTAAAAAATGTTAAACATTGAACCACCTCAGCTCTAACAAAAATCAAGCATTACAAGTCCAAACCGAGCACTATCAATAAAGCATCATAAACATGAATACAATAGAAAAAAATCGATATTTTGAAAATAAAAAACTAATCTTTTTCTCCATGGATTGCATAAGCGGTGAATCAATCGAGCCAGGATCGTTCACATGCGTCGCTCCAGCACTAAACCTTCTTCTACCCACCATCAATTTATCAGAATTAAACCCAAAGCCATCCGGAAAACGAGTCTCAGGTATGCGTATTTTACACACAACGCTGACAATCGCTGCTCTGCTGGATTTAACTGTATGTAAAAACTTCAGCTTGATTGGAAAATTAGCTGGTTTCGGGGATTGGAGGATGGAACGAGAAGCTGCGAGGGTGAAATGTCGGGTAAGGAGCGTCTTGGTCGCCATGGAATCGAGAAAAAAAATGCGATCTTTGGAGTGAGGTTGACACAGTCGAGAGAGAGATGCTTTGGGCCTTGGGGTGTGGTCGGGACTCGGCTATGTCACTGGGCCGAATTGGGAAAGCCCATTTGTTATTTCGTCGTTAAACGTAGCCATGCATCGTAGCTAAATGATATGAATTTCTACCCCTCTCGAAGAAAAGGCTTGAAAATAAAAATAAAAATAAAAATAAAAATAAGAAAAGAGATACTCCGGTAATGGAAAGCCAGAAAGGTATGAAGTATATGAATATAAAACCACGAACATTTTATGACAGTAATGGTGTGCACGAATGAAAGAGACGATGTTGAGTTCACATCGGCAGACTGTTAGAACGGATAGTCCAACAGTTTCAGATGCTTGTGAGTTTGGAGCTGGGTGGAAAACTTTCTAACTCAGTTTTAGTTCAGCAAACTTTGTAGCAACTTCCATTGCTTTTTCCAGGCCTGATGCGTCTTTGCCCTGTAATAATAAACCATAATAAGGTCGGTAAAGTTATAAGGGCGGGGAAGTGTTGTAACTAGTACTAGTTGGTTAAGTATACGGAACACAAACCTGTCCTGAACAAAGACCGCCCTTTGGCTTGCCTCCATTTCCTTTAAGCGGCTCTAAAGCAGATACTAGCCACTCATGCAAGTCTGATTCTTTGTACTTGTCTACTTTCGGAGGGACTCCAGCATAGACTAAAGCCTTATTTGTGGTCTCATCTTTACTGAAGACCATGACTGGTATTCCCTGGTAAAATAAAATGGCCATAAATTTGAACTTATTTAAAGTTTTAAGGTGGTAACTATATAAATTGAGCATGAAGTTGACGAGGAACCTTCTGGACGGCTTTTTGAACTGCCTCACGTGCTGAGGCTGCATCCAACCCGACCTCAACATAAGAAACTGAAAATAATTTTCCCTTTGAGGCAGCGACCTCAGCCTCCTTAGTAGCAACTTCAACTGCTTTATTACGGTTTTCCGCCTGAACCTTCTTCTTTGCTTTTATCACTTCATCCTTACAAAATACATGACAAATAGGTTGTTCAGAGACGCATGTAATTCAATGCAATACATATTGACATGAAAAAGAGCAAAATACAACAACAAAAACAGACATGCTTGATTATTGTATGTAATTGAAGCACCTGAAGAAGCAATATCTTTTTCTTTATGTCAGTTTTCCTTGCTGCTGGAATACTCGCTTGCTCCACACTATTCTTAAGAGCAGCCACTTTCTATTTATAAAATGAGAATGTTTTCAGAAAAATAAATAACAATATCTTCAGCTAAAAATCAAATAAAGAAAGGAATAAAAAATTTACAAAGATATGAGCTTGGAAGTATTTATATTTACTGTACCTTTTCCAATGTGCCAATGTCATCTTTGGAGGCCTCAGTCACTTCCTGCTCAAGTGAATCAGCTCGCTTTACTGCTTCAAATGCAAAATCGGTGGTAACAGCAGTGATACGTCTGACTCCCTTGGCAATGCCTTCCTCCGATAAAAGAGCAAATGCTTTAGCCTCTCTTGTGTTCGATATATGTGTACCTGACATAGGCGAATCTCTCTTAAGATTCGCCAGCTTAAAAAAAAGTGTTCCAGAAAGTCAAAGCAAGGTTTGTTAGAAACCTCCACATAGTTCGGCAGAGTAAGATTTCCATTCTTCATTTTCGGGATCAGCAAGAATATCCTCTATGCTTTTACCAACTGATACAACTCTTACTGGGTCAGGATAAACCTACACCAAGACCAAGAGGCACGATAATTGCCAAACCCAATCCCACATTTAATTTAACAGTATTTTCATTCCATTATCCACGAGGTTCAGATTTCATCACAAGGCACAGAAAAAAAATGCAATATGACTTACTTCTCCAAAGACGGCTCGTAAGCCATTGATTTGTTTTGCTTCTGCAAGAGTCGCCTCCTTGGCGTAGACATCTAACTCAGCATTGATTTGTTTGTTCACAATTGATTCGATTTTACTCAAATGCTCAGCCTCAACGGGTTTACCTAAGATAGAGGCGCACTGAATAAACAAAAGGGCGAAATCAACTCTGCAACAATTTATTAACGAGTCAGAACCAAAATACCATGAGAAAAGTCAAATCGTAGTTTTTCAGGAAGAACAATAGACCCCTTCTGATCCACATGATCTCCGAGTACCTCCTGCATTTCATTAAGTAAGAGCATAAAGGCAAAGTCACAAATGTAAAAAGTCTAAATGCAGAACTAAAAGCAGTTTGCTAGTTAAAAAACGGACTAAACAATACCCTTAGTGCAAAGTTCAGCATGTGGGTACAAGTGTGGTTTGGCGCAATGAGTTTCCGCCTGTCATAGTCAACCTGCAACAGTCACAGGGCAGAGAAACATATCCTTATATAATTATGAAGTGCAATCGTCCAGATAATGACAAAAAACAAACAGTTGAGAATATATAAAAAAATGCACCTTACAAACAACTTCATCGCCAACAGAAAACTTGTCCGACTGTCGAGTGAAGGAACCCATATGCAGAACAAATCCTCCATATACCTGAACATTTTTTACCTCGAATCTGCCATTTGGTCCTTCAAGGAATCCCGTATCATAAATCTAAAAATAAGGGAACAATTTATCAGGGAAAGAGTACATAACTGCCAACACTTACGAAAAAGAATACGTTAGATATGAGGTGTAAGTAATGTGTCTAATTCTAAGAAGGAAATGATGTAAACCTGTCCACCCTGCTCCGCATAGAAGCTTGTGCTAGAAAGAACAAAGCTAACGTCATCTGTAGCTCCAACGCTTTCTAAGAAATCACTCCCTGTGTAGATAGCTTTAACAACACTCTTATGATCCTGCAAATATATAAAGACGAATGCATGAAGTTGATTAAAAGTTATCGGATTCAATGCTGTCTAAGAAGGTCTATTTCTGCAACTAAAGAGCATTATAGTGTATGAAACAGAAAGTGCTCATATACATGTGCCCAGCATAAAATATTTCAATATTATTATGGTTGTATTAAGGACACAGATGTCTAGAAACTCCTGTTTCATGTCCATATTCAAGTCAAGTACTATAGGATACATTCTCCATTGCGGGTACATTTTTATGCACATTTGGAACGATTAAGTTTTGATAGCGTAACACTCGATGCACATCATGAGAATAACGAAGTAAATCAGCAGGCAACACCAACCTTGTACCAGACAAACTTGCTGCTGTCATCCGTTGCACCAACCCCATTTTTGTGCAAAGCGGAAGTGGCATCAGCATCCATTACAATAGTGCAGCCGGTTTCCTGCAAAAACCGTTGCAAATATATTAAATACTAAACGGTAAATGCCTGCAATATTTTCACACAATAATATGACACACTCAAAGGAGCACCTTGCTTTGTACATTCCTTGACCGTTCCCTTGCCTCGTCCATAGCAACGTTGAAACCCTCAACATCCACAGTCAAGCCCCTTTCCTCAGCCATCAACTACAAGAGAAGCGTTGCTGTTTTACGAACAACAATTATATGCAAATAAATGTCAGTCACATGCAGCACAAATACCTGAGTTAGGTCCAATGGGAATCCATATGTATCCCATAAAACAAATGCATCCTGCAGTTCAGAGAGCATAACAGTAAAGCATATTCAAATTAGATTTTCTCCCGACTAACATGATCATTAATTTAATGGAAAGTAACCCTGCCTTAAGGGCTTGAAAGTTTTCAGTCTGTGAAAACTCAAACAATTCGTCTCTTAATTTGTAAGATACAGAACCAACTATTTGAATAAATGGTCAGCAATAAAATGATGAATGAACATAAATAGATACACAGAACATAGAGATAGAGACGCGCCATATATAAGAATATGTTATATGGAGACTGGAGAACTGGTGGACTATAAAGAAGCTGAACACAAAAGTTAGCATAAATATACATATACAGATCCTACCTGCCCACTCAAAACTTTTCCTTGAAGGTCCTGTGCTGCCTTCTTAAATTTTTCGATCCCCTGTGAACACAACAATAATGCAGATGTTCATCCAAGTGCACAATTGTCTTAAAGAGGGTATACGTTCATTCTTATCAGAAAATGAGAAACACTAAAAGGAACAAGCATGAGATCCGATTGACTCTCGCAACTTCTGATATGACATAGGATCGAATGCAAGCAGATTATAGTCCAAAAAACAAATAAAAACTTACCTTAAGCAAAGTCCGGCCAAAACTTGTTTCCTCTTCCGCAATTATGTTTCTGATGCGTGATTCGTGTTGTTTTAACTCAGGAAAAACATCACCCATAATTTTAACTACTGTGCTCACTAGCCTGATGGATTTAAAGACACATTTAAGGAATGTAGGCAAACCATGATGTCGTGAAGTCATATAAGCAACTTGAATATGGATATTTGTTATCCAAATCCACCAGAAGTAAGGATTTTGAAATACAATAGGGATCAATGGATTGTCACTCATACCCATTAAAGAATCCTTCCTGTGCCTTCAGAACTTCATTCCCATAACGGACAGCACGGCGAAGAATACGCCTAAGAACATATTCTCGCCCTTCATTACCTGTTGTTAAGAACATGTTTATTAGGGTTATGCAATATGTAAATCATCAAATTGTACAGTCAACGCTCGAAGCAGTGAAGTTCAAAGCAGATTATAGTACCAATGGAGAGTTGATAACAATGACAGTGGCGGACCCAACAATATTTACGAGTAGGGGCAGTATAATAATAGAGTCAGATCCGTGCAACGTACAACCAAAAACATCAATTTGTACAAATTCTTTTTTATACAGGATTATAAATCTAAAAAATATATTAAACTTATCCTTATCTATGTCATTGCAAACTGCTGTTTGCACCACTGAATCTCTTTCCTATAATAATATTATGCTAAAATATGAAACAGTATTATATGATTGTTTCCGATGAGCTTTAATGTTTACAAGCTTCTTTTCACATTTTTACTAGCGGTAATTTAGTATAATAATAGTTCAATTTGAATGTCAATAGTCAAATAGTCCAAGTTAAAACTCTACCATAACATATTATACTGTATATTATAAATAAAATTATATACTCTACATATATTCGGTAACAAAAATAATATGGAAATCATTTAAAAATTCCAAATTAAAAGATTAATTTATAATTTGAACATCAAGATTAAGTTATAATTTAATACCAGCAGGGCTTGATTTGAATATTAGTAGGGGCAAATTACTCAATTAAAAGAAGATTTTGAGAAAATTATAGATAAATGTTATAAAAATTAAAAAAATCAGGCAGGGCATGTGCCCCACCTCCCTTGAACATGAGCCTGCCCCTGAATGATGATGAAGATATTCTAAGAAATCCTAGCATATGCACCGGAAATCACAAATGCTTTGTGATTCATGTAATGTTAGCTACCATAACATATTTGAGTTATTCACCTGGGCATGACCCATCAGCAATTGCGAAAGAGAGTGTTCTGATGTGATCTGCAACAACCCTATATGCCATGTCAACCTTGTCCACATCATCTGGTCCAACTTTTCCAGCATATGGTCGAGCACCTGTGGCCTGGGGCATACAAGGAAATCTATTAAGAATGTTGGCAAACATTTCTAATTTTTTGACACTTCATAGTATCCAAAGCCCTCCAAATTGGGCTTCATCTGATTAAATTGTTGAAACACTTATATAATCAGGCACATCTAGCAAATATGCAAATGAATAATTTATGTATGACTTTGAAACTAATTGAGGCGTTAGTCTTACAACTGTAATTGCATCAAAGATAGGCATGAAAACATCAGTGTCATAGTTGCTCATCTTTTCTTGAAGAATAGAGGTGAGTCTTTCAAAACCCATTCCGGTATCTACATGTTTTGCTGGAAGTGGTTTTAGAGAACCATCACTTTCTCGGTTGAACTACAGGCGATAAGCAAAATGTAAGGAAATCAAGTAACTTGGTTATATGGTTTGCTCAAGTGAAATGAATCATTTTGACGTCATACTTGAATAAACACAAGGTTCCAAATCTCAATGCATGTTGGGTCATCATTGTTGACTAAATGTGCAGCATCTCGGTTCCCAATCCTATCAAAGTGTATCTCTGTGCATGGGCCACAAGGGCCTGTGTCGCCCATTTCCCAAAAATTGTCCTAATCAAGTACACACCAAGAAATTAGCATTGCCCTAAAATATAATGTGTTAATAAGAAAGGGACTTGACGCGATTCTATTATGTTCTTATATTTACAAGATCATGAAAACATGATTTGGTTTTGCAAATTGCATTTTGAAGACTGGGACATATTTAGCAGACTCGCTTTATTAGAAGCTACTCAAAAGCTTATGCAAACGGGCATACTTTGCAGCCAAAGGGCAAAACACGCTCTGCTGGCAACAGTTTTAGCCATAGCTCACGAGCTTCATCATCAGGAGGAAGACCAAGCCTATCATCTCCACCAAAATAGGTGGCATAGAATCGTTCTGTAGGTAATTTGTATACCTGTTTGTCCAAACAAAGATTGTTTACGTATGCAAAAACCCACATTGGAATCAATATCAAAACAAGAAAAAAATGCAATTTTTATGGGCACTTAGATAAAGAAAGAAATCAGGATGTATATTGTGTCAATATATTTCACATGCTTCTTAAGACCAGAAATGCATACCTGCGTGAGAAGCTCCCAAGCCCACTCAATGGCTTCTTTCTTAAAATAATCACCAAATGACCAGTTACCAAGCATCTCAAAGAATGTATGATGGTATGTATCTTTCCCCACATCATCAAGATCATTATGCTTTCCACCCGCACGAATACACTTTTGAGTGTTACAGGCACGCGTAAGCTTACTCAATGCAGTGTTAGGATCCGCGGTTCCCAAAAATATCGGCTTGAACTGGTTCATACCTGTCATAACCCAATCACACATTCTAAGCACACTAGTTCAACAAGAAAAACTTCAACTCTGGCGCACCACAAATCAAAACAAATACACTCAAGCCAAGTATTAACACAGTAAGAAATGCATTTCTACAACAAATCATCTCAAGTATATGAATTCCAAAATCCAACAATTCCGACTTTTCCGTAACACAAAAATGAAAACTCCTTATCCATCAGTTCATCACACAACTCAGTAACAAGCTTACCAGCATTTGCAAACAGCAGAGTGGGGTCGTTATGTGGCACAACAGGACTAGACTTCCAATTCACATGCCCTTTCCCTTCAAAAAACTCCACAAACGTGTCCCTAACTTTATTCGCCGGCCATTTCACCGACTGCTCTTGCTCAATCCCAGGCATAGCGTTAGTCACCGAAGTCGATAAAAATCGGTAAAAGCGCGTTTTTTGCGGAAATCGGCGGATGAGCGAAACTCTGACTGAAGATAAGACCGCCACCACCACAAGTGGGAGATGGACGACGACGATGACGAAGAAGAAGGTGGATCACTTTAGGGTTTATCCCGATTAGATTGATTAGGGAATATTTTAGTTGAAGAATTAAGGACCCTGATTATGCTTAGCATTGCTAATTAAATTATTATTATTATTATAGTTTTTTTATACATATATCTACTTAAAATACGTATAAAAAACAATTAAGGACCCTGATTATGTAGTATTGTAGTTTTTTTTTACTTAGTAAACATCATTTAAAACAATTTCAACAAGTAATTCAGACTTTTGAATGCATGCTCCCAGAGAAAATATATGAAAAAAATAAGGTAGAGGCATGACTGCGGATTCAGAAAACTTTATTGTTGGAGGCATTATAAGTTTTTAAATATAGTATTTTTTTTATCCTAGAGTAGTTTAATTTTTAAAAAGTATATTATTACATCTATTAATAAAAATATGAAAGGCATTCTTTTTCATATAAGATGATCATTTAAAAACTATCGATTTAAGCCAGAAGAATGCAAAAACTTATTTGATAAGAAGAAAGACCAAAATACTATGTAGTGAACATAAATTAGAATATGATATAATGCGGTTTCGTGAGAGTTGAAAATATATATATAAATGAATTTTACTTTTTAATATAAAAAATATATTTATATGATCATTTAAATTTACGTATATTTATATGATCATTTAAATTTACGTATACTAAAATTGAATTAAATATATAACTATCAAAATTTACAAATGTACACAACTAACAACAAATTCATTGGGGCCTAGCTCCACCCGGCCAAGATGGTTCCTTCCGCCCTGCTTGAACCCATGGGTCGTCAATGAATCTATTAAGTGATTATTCAATCAATGACCCATCTCATCTCATTGTCTATTGCAGCAGCTCATTTCTGATCGTGCATAATTAGAGTTTTATCTTTTTAATTTGTAAGAATAAATGTTTACATTGGTCAAAAAAAACTTATGTATTTATTCCGGGGTGAGGATCGCATACAAACTAAACAAACTGGTTTCTGTTCCACGCTACAGTGTGGAATCCAGTTACAGATTTCTCTCCTCTTCTGCGGCGCGTTCTTAGGAAGGGTGAGAGCTTTTATTTCTCTCCTCTCTCGTGATTCATTCATGTGGAGAGTGAGAGATTTTTATTTTGAACATCTAGCATTAAGGTGTTAGATTGTTCAGTTGTTTTATGTATGATTTGTTTATTTTTATTTATTTGTATTCTATTGAAAGTGATTTTGATCGATGGTCGTTTTTCAATATGTTAGTACTATACATTGATCTTGATCCCGAACTGTGTTCCCGTATTGTAAACCTTTGTGTATACCTTTGATTCTCTTCATTGAGAAATTGTAATAACAAAAAACTAAATTAACTGTGAAGTAGTGGATGTGTGACACGTGGAGAGTTGTGCGGTTGAAATTTCGGGGTCAATTATCTAAATTCATATACCTTTATTGATGAGAAAAAAAAACATTTTTGAGCCTAAATTTGGAAATGAAACATTAACGTCGTTAGCAAGCATCTGCTCACAACACTTCGTCTTCCTTCATCTACTCCTAAAAACTCACATGGAAAATCAATTCTTCTTCAACCGATTACAACCAAGCTTGTCGCGTACTTATCTAAGATAAAATTTCGTTTTACTTTCAAAACCCTAAATTACTAAAATGTGACTAATTCGCATTAAGCAGATTCATATGTCCAATTAACATATTTTAGTTTCTTTATTGTGTATTGTTACCACTTGTTCATGCTTCATCTCTCTTGCCTAATGCCTATGATGTTGTGTTCCTTCTTTTGCTCAAAATCTTATGTTCAAACTACAAATCATAGAACTAATTTTTTTACAGACATTCTGATGAATGTTGAAATTACGTGTAACATCAAATTTTGTAGCCACACTGTTACTGCTTATTTTACATAATTTACTGCTTATTTTTATAAATTAATTACATTATTCGTCATTTTGTATGCATTTTTCATGTGATTAACAAATATTGCGTAGTAATTTGTTTACGAAGCTCATCGATATTTTTATATTATTCTTCGGGTTGATCTTATAAATTGTTCATTGGATGGATCGTACTTGACCAGCGAAGTAAAAACTACAGTAAATGATTGAAGTCTAGTTTGTTTTGAACTTTCAAGAGATTAAGTGACGAAAGCAATTCAAACATAAATTTCTTACGAGTATAAATCACAAACTATTTCACAGTACATTACTTTTGAATTAATTATCAAAAATTATCCGTAAAAATTAAAATACAAATTTATTTTATAATCATTCATAAAATATAATATTATTAATAGTCATTCATTAAAATATTTTTTTACTAATAGTCATCTATATAAAAAGGGAGTTGATCAAATAAAAATGTTCATTTATATAGAAAGTATTAAAAGATCTGGACCATTCATTTGATTCATCCTACGTCTCAGATTAAATCATAATATTAAATGATATTTAAATTAAAAAGGGGCAAATAT
>JAWWMW010001550.1:0-14144 GCA_035048345.1 Echeveria elegans
CTATTTGAGTTTTATAATTCTCATGTAAATCAGATCAAAATGTCTTAAATACCCTAAAACATTGAATAATCATTTTTTATTATAATTAAATGGATATTAATTGGGTAATCTCAGCCATTGAAGGTACATCTATGGTTATGATTTCTTTATACTTTTTATATATAGATATTTTTTACCTGATCTCTATCCATAAAAAAAAGAATAAATCTAAATCAGAATAAGAAAAAATAGGAATAAGATAAAATAGGAATAAACCTAAATTGAATAAAGAAAAATAGAAATATGAATAATTTTAAATTTGATCCGTACGATATCAAAAATTGATCGAATCTCGTTCCTATTTGATCGATTCGATTGCGCATAAGATGCGTTAGTATAATAGTTTCTTAAGTATATAATTACAAATAATAATAAAAAAGTCGACGCGATTATAAATTCATCCGCTGGTCCACGACACAAACACACATCTTATCAACCGATCAAAACCCTCGACGACCGTGCGTGCGCACATACGAAGAGCCTCCGAATAGAATCAGTCGAATTGCGATGGATGAAGTGGAGATACTCAAGCCGAGGAATGACCATAGGCAATACAAGCGAATTGTCCTAAAAAACAAGCTTGAAGTTCTTCTCATTAGCGACCCCGACACTGATAAGGTCATCTCTTCAATTGTTACTTCTGTTGTTTAAATTATTGATTTTGACTGGCTGACTGATTGAGTGTCGACGTCTTTCAGGCGGCTGCATCTATGAATGTTGGTGTTGGCTACTTCTGTGATCCAGAGGGTCTGGAAGGTCTTGCTCATTTTCTAGGTATTTGCTCATTTATTTATTTATTTATTTATTTATTTACACAGACGCTTGGGTACAGCTATGCAATTGAGTGCTTCGGTGAGTCTCAAACTGTTTTTGTGATCATACTACTGAGATTGTGCTTGTGCCACATATGCAATTGCATTTGTACGGTTGGTGCGCCGTCAGAGCAATTGCATTTTCGGTGTTTCAGCCACAAGATCATGAAAAATGAGATTGATATTGAGACTCAAGGATTCACCCAAAGCATGGGATGCACCTGAGCGGTTCTAACTTTATTTATTTGTTTATTGAGGCTTTGAATTGCTTCCTGTTATTCTGATTGTGTTATTTCATCAGTTTTATGAAATAGCTTTAAACTTGATGGTAATTGATGGTTTTCTTTAATTTTCCGCAGAGCATATGTTGTTCTATGCTAGTGAAAAATATCCCGTTGAGGATAGTTACTCAAAGTATATCACAGAGGTATGCAGATACTCTCACTCAGCTGCAATACCGCGCCTTTTACTTCGGGAAGTTTTTGGCTGCAGTTTTTTTTTATGAGGTTCCCAACTTTTTATGTCACGTGAAAAAGGTTTTGATATGGAGAGGACTATTAAAAGAAAAGGCAATGCAGTAGCACTGTGGACTTATTATTGAAATAGGAGTAGTAGTTTGTACAGGAAATTTAAATTTGAACTTGGAGACGGAACTGAAACGTAATGATGACATCCATAATATCTGGATGACTTCTTGTGTAGGAAATGTCAGGATTTTTTTTTAATAGTTTTGGATGGCGTAGAAAGACTCCCCACCCCACACCCACCCACAAGTTTCTTCAAATTTTATGAAATTATATTACATCAGTGTTATATAGCTATCAATGCATAGCACGTTCCTGCGTGTATTATGTTGGGAATTGTGATATACTAAAGGTGCTCTCCTTCTGCTGGTATTTCGCAGCATGGGGGTAATTCAAACGCCTTTACATCATCAGAGAACACCAACTATCATTTTGATGTTAACTCTGATTGCTTTGAAGAAGCGTTAGACAGGTACCTTCTCCATTTTAGTCAATGATGTTGTAGTTTTGTTGATACGGCGATTAATATGCTTGTTTTTCTTAATCAGGTTTGCACAATTCTTCATAAAGCCATTGATGTCTCCTGATGCTACCATGAGAGAAATCAAAGCAGTCGATTCTGGTAGGTTTTGGTTTGTGGTATCTAGATCCTTCCCTTCTATAAGACCCTTGTTTGCATGTGAACTTGTTTGATTTCTTTTCCATGTCATGTCCAGAAAACCAGAAAAACTTGCTCTCTGATAGCTGGAGAATGTACCAGGTATATGATACTTTAAAATTGATAGGAGCTTTGCTGCCCAATCATTTTAATTAATACTGCTACTGAAGTGATATGGTCCATTATTATTCATTTTATGTATTATTTAAAAGAAATAAAATTCACACACTCTCGAGACATAATTAGTTATACTCTCAATAATTCGGCCACATAAGGTATATATCCACAGTTTGAAGGGGATGCCTTACTTTATATGTGTAGGTTTGATGGGCTGATCAGGTTTAGACAACCATTTATTATATCACACAAAGTCACTGATATTCACTGGTTAAATTGTTATACTTTACTTGTTGGCGAGTAATCGAATTCAAGCACTAAAGTGTTTTGTCACACCGTTCTACAGCTCCAGAAACATATAACAACTGAATCACATCCATATCACAAGTTTAGTACAGGTACGCATCTAGTCTACAGTTCATTTCCATTGTACCTATAATATCCATATATTATTTTTTTATTGAGTGCACAAGTGACTCAAGTACTAAAGACTGCATGTTTTAGTCGCTTTCATCCCATTACACTTTCAAATGGGCATACAATCCATCAATTTTGGTGAAATGGGAGTTTTACTCTAACTTTAATATGTTGAATGTTTTTCTTATTTTTGTTATACATGCAACTATCCTTATGGACATCAGTAGTGTAAATCAGTTACGAGGCTAATTGTCTTTTTGTAAGAATTAATAGTTTGATAGAAAACAAAGAGTCTTGAGTGAATTGTTGAAATTGGTTTAGGGGATTTGTTTAGTGATTACTCTTCAGTTGAGTGAGTAAATGTATCGATGAAGCGAGTACAGTTTCTGTTACTGAATTCTCCTTTTCTGCACAATTTCTGGCATCTGGCCGTGAATGTATTCTTACATTTTCTTGTATTTTTCATTTAAATTTCAATCATATGAACAGGGAACATGGAAACATTGAACATTAGACCTATGGAGAAGGGAATTGATACTAGGCTCAAGCTTATCAAATTTTATGAAGAGTATTATTCAGCTAACCTCATGCATCTGGTGGTGTATTCAAAAGGTAGCTTGACGGTTTATACAGATGGCATGTTTTCAACTATGTATACTATTTGTACTGATATTTTATTTGAAAATACAGACAGCTTAGAAAAACTCCAGAATCTTGTTGAGAGCAAATTTGAAGAGATTCGGAATATTGATCGAAGTCGACCTAGTTTTCCTGGCTCACTTTGCTCTTCGGAACATACACAAGTAACCAATGGTTCTTTTACTCTTTCCATACTGACTTTACTTAACTCATTTCATATTTCTTGCTACAGATCCACTTCCTCGGTGTCTAACTTAACACATCGTGATAATATATGGTGCATCAATGTGAAACATATGAACTGACTCGTTTGAATTTTATTCAGATTGTTGTCAAAACAGTACCAATTAAAGAAGGTCACAAGTTGAAGATTGTATGGCCCGTTACTCCAAGCATTCATCGCTACAAGGAAGGGCCATGCAGGTATCTTGGTCATCTTATCGGGCATGAAGGAGATGGCTCATTGTTTTATGTCTTGAAGACGTTGGGTAGGTGTTGTACGTCCTTTACATTTTTACGTGAATGGATTTCCATCGCTATCATCGAAAGTTACTCTTGGCAGTATGTTATATGAAAACATTGATAGTGGCCAAGCATTCCACTTTTGGGTTATTGTTAGAGCAATGGTCAGGTTTATGACCCTCTTAGCTGTACAAAGCATTTTGTATTCTTTTTCCTTGCTGAGACATGTAGATGTAGCTGTACGTTGCCTCCTTTTATTTCACATCTTTTTAGGTATCAATTGCTGAAACAATTTTATTCCTTTTTCATCAGGGTGGGCCTCAAGTTTGTCTGCGGGTGAAAGCGAGTGGTCTTTAGATTATTCTTTCTTTAACGTGACAGTTGAGTTAACTGATGCTGGTCATGGTAAGTGCATGGTTTCCACTTCAGTATTTTCAACAGTTCTTATTACTTCTTTTAATTCAAATAGCTTTCACGAAATGTTGCTCTGTGTTTCTTTTATTGGAATGTGGAAACAAAGACCAGAAACCATGTTCATTAGGTTCTCACTCCATCTTCTGACGAATTGCAGAACACATGCAAGATATTGTAGCATTGCTGTTTAAATACATCAGGCTCTTGCAACAATCTGGGGTTTGTAAATGGATATTTGATGAGGTATGTTTTTCCTTGCATCGAAGCAGTTGTTTTGTTGTACATTTTATACATCACATGCTGTATTTTTTATCTGGCTTTTATTTATGTTTTTTCCCCTATTTAAGCTTTCCGCTGTTTGTGAAACTAAATTCCACTATCAAGACAAAGTGCGCCCTAGTGATTACGTGGTAGACATTTCAACGAATATGAGGGTGAGTGAACTTTTTCAACACAAGCAATTCATACCTTCCTCAAAATTATATTCGCCAAGTATGATTGTGCTTGTTTATACTCTTTTCTTATATTATTTTACCAGTTCTATCCTCCAAGAGATTGGTTGGTGGAATCATCGCTTCCTACTATATTTAATCCTGAAGTCATCCAAACCCACCTCGATGAACTTTCTGAAAGTTATGTTAGGTAAAACCGTGCAATGGTCCATATGGACGCCTTTTCCTGCATATGATAGTTTGAAAGATGCTTCTTGCTTTTCATATCTGTATTGCAAGAATATATACATATATGTATATATGAATGACAGGGTGTTCTGGGAGTCCAAAAAGTTTGAAGGACGTGTCGATATGGTTGAGCCTTGGTATGGTACTGCTTATTCTGTTGAAAAGATTAGTCCTTCGACGATTCAGGTATTGTTGTTTGCGTAACATTACATCTGCTCCACGAGCTTTCTATTTTACATGTGTATGAATACTCCTGTTTATATGCTGTACTTCATTTCTGTGTGGCGAACCTAAAAAAGTTGAAGTAATGTTCAGAAAGGTTTATGGTATACTAAACTATGCGAGGTATAAAAAAGATCCCAAAGTTGATTTGTGTATCATGCATTTTAAATAGTATATAGAATGTAAAGGAGGAAGATATGGATTCTCAGATTTATTTGTATCAGTTGGTGTTGTGTATTCCTGTCGAACAGTAGCTGAAAAGCCGTGATGATTTTATTTAGTTTGACAAACAATTTCATCATGTTCAGGAATGGATTCTTTCTGCTCCTACCGTGAATCTCCACTTGCCGTCTCCTAATTTATTTATTCCAACTGATTTTTCAATAAAGAATTCACAGGAGGTGTGTTACGAGTTACGACTTATGATTCTTTTCTTCATTTCCAACTAAGCAATAGATGGACACGTGTCACGGAATTCATTTTTCTGATGATGACACTCACTGTCTCTTTTCAGTGCAAGTTTCCGACATTGTTGAGGAATTCATTATCATACAATTTATGGTATAAGCCAGATACATTGTTCAAGTCACCTAAGGCATACATAAGGATAGATTTCAATTGCCCTAATTCAAGCAACTCTCCTGAAGCGGAAGTTCTTACTGACGTTTTCACCCGGTTGCTAATGGATTACTTGAATGAATACGGTAAATTGCTACCTGAGTTGGAGTTTGATTGAAATGAATTATAATATAATATCATATCATGTTCATGTTAATTAATGATGGTGTGACTTCCTTGCTCTTGAAAACGCACGAGACTTTGCTCAAACCTCTTGGTCCTTGGTATTGGTTATATACACGTTTTTGAAATAAAATGTCTTGTTACTTGTATCAGTGTTTAACCATTATTTATCTTTTTCTGTCATGTCCAGCGTATTATGCTCAAATTGCTGGTCTACATTATGGAGTAAGCCATTCAGAAAATGGGTTTCAGGTACTGATTAGCATCAATTTTCTGTTTCAAGTTCAACTGCACAAACCATTTGGTGGTTTTTGTCAGTCTTCGTTCAATTCTTCATTCGCTACCATCAATGAATAAATCTATCTGTTTTTTCCGTTGATAGGTGACAGTTACTGGTTACAATCACAAGCTAAGGATACTCCTGGAAACAGTCATTGATAAAATCGCAAATTTTGAAGTGAAACCTGATAGGTTTCGCGTTATTAAGGTAAGCATGATGATACATATTGATATACATACAAACAACAAGTCTTCTTTCAGAGTATCAGTATTTGCCTTTTGTTTTTATCGTAGTAATATTCATATCATGGTAAGATAGACACTCAGCCATGAGCCATCCATTGAAATATATTTTATAACAAATGATCAATTATTTTGTTTAAATGTTTCAGACGTAATCTTAAGACGATTAATGAATGAAACAGTTTTAGATTTAAGAAACTAAAGTTTGTCAGATTTGCTGTACTGTGTAGATTCGAAATATGTGGGTCAGTTTATTCAAATTGGAAAATGAGAGTATGCATTTTTTAATATTATCCTTCAGTTATGAAAGAAAGGGAAAAAGAATATGTAAACCGAAAAATTATAACATCACTTTAAATTATGCTGGTTTCCCTAATTTTTGTTAAAATATTCTACGTTTGAATAACAGAAATCATTTTGGCAATATGCAACAAAACTGCTTGTGTCAACTAATTTCCTCCATGTAATGCTTCTGTCTCAGGAAGTGGTAATTAAGGAGTATCAAAACTACAAGTTTCAGCAACCTTATCAGCAAGCAATGTATTACTGCTCGCTACTTCTTCAAGATCAAACTTGGCCATGGATGGAGCAACTTGAAGTTCTTCCTCATCTTGATTACTCCGACCTAGAAAAGTTTGTCCCATTGATGCTATCGAGAACCTTCTTAGAGTGTTATATTGCAGGTTTGTTTGCTCGTATTTACACTCATTGCAGCGGTATCTTTTATCAGTTTTTAATGGTCTTCTGATATTTGTAGGGAATATCGAGTCCAGTGAAGCTGAGTCCGTGATCCTGCACATTGAAGACATTCTGTTTAAGGGTCCAAAAGCTAGCTGCCGAACTATTTTTCCATCACAGCATACGGCGAACCGAGTGGTGAAGCTAAGGAGGGGCATGAGTTATTATTACCCAGTGGAAGGGCTAAACAAGGATGATGACAATTCAGCAATAGTTCACTACATTCAGGTATCTGCTCTTTACATCCTTTATAATCACGTTGTGTGTTGTGTAACATCAGGTATATGTAATTCCTGTGTTCCGTAAATTCGATCATCTTCCATATTGAATTCTTAAAAGCGGGAAATATATCTACATCAAATCTTCTAGTTGTTCGAAGATCAATGTTGCGTTCGAGTTTTGACTAAAATTATCTTTCATGCTTTCAGGTTCATCAGGATGATTTTCTGATGAATGTAAAACTTCAGCTCTTTGCGCTCGTAGCAAAGCAGCCAGCCTTTCACCAACTTAGAACTGTTGAACAGCTCGGGTATATTGTTGCACTATTGCAAAGGTAAGAGTGGCTGTTTAGGATATTATTAAATTGAAGATCTTTATCATTTTTTAGAGGAGAGTTATTGTGTTTTACTCACATATTTTCATATGTTTAATAACCAGGAATGACAATGGTGTACGTGGGGTGCAGTTTATCATCCAGTCCACGGCAATAGTATGCATATAAATTTTCTGATGGTGCAAGTCATCAGATGCAACCAAACTGACATTCTTTTATTTGCAGGGGCCTAAAAGTATTGACCTTCGAGTGGAGTCATTTCTAAAAAGTTTCGAGAGTAAACTTTACGAAATGAGTGATGATGACTTTAAGGTAACTGTTAGACTTAATTTTTGTATGAAGTATCAAGTACATACGTAACTTTTTCGAACAAGCAATTTGCCTTTTCTCAGTTTCCCTGTGTTCCCTGTTGTTAGACTCCACATCCTGTTTGCCTCCTTAAGTGTGCCTTTGTAGAATTCCTTGAGTTGGATTGGATGTGATTCTCACTGCTTTGGTTGTATTGGCAGAGCAATGTGAATGCACTAATCGACATGAAGCTTGAGAAACATAAGAATCTCAAAGAGGAGTGCGGGTTTTACTGGCAGGAAATTTCCCACGGAACCCTTAAGTTTGACCGCAGGGAAAATGAGGTATAGAAGCACAAGTTTCCATAAATTTTCACTTCTTTATTTAGCTGGATGAAGCTAAATGACAGCTTTCGTCGGATTCCATTCATAAAATTTTGTTATCTTGTAAGGAATATAAGCTCGCTCTCATGCCATATTTCTCTCTACCAGGTTGCAGCACTTAGGGAGCTAACAAAACAAGAACTCATCGACTTCTTTAACAAGCACATTAAAAATGACGTGCCACTGAAAAAGGCCTTGAGTGTCGGAGTATACGGAAAGTTACATGCTTCAGAATACACATCAGATAATATTGATGCACCTCCAGCCAATGCAGTGAAGATAGATGACATCTTCTCCTTCAGAAGGTCTCAAACCCTTTACGGATCAATCAAGGGCAGCTACGGACTTGGAAAGCTGTAAAACATACACGTTCCCTGTGTGTGTTTCTCGTCTTCAAAAAAACTATTTATTTTCTCGTTGCACCATTTAAAGCTGATTACAGATTATACACACATCAGAAGTACATGTAACTTATTATAAAAGTACACTCAAGGCCGTTCACACAAAAAAACATTGTAACTTATTATAAAATGACAGTGGCGAGGTTTTCCATCACACAAAAAAACATTAGACTTACCGGCTATTTAATATTGCCTGTTTTTTTTTTTTTTTTCATATTTTCAATTTTGTTGTTTTTTTATTCTTTCATTTAGGATAGTTTTCTTTTATATTTTATTTCTTACACAAAATTCTCATTTATTGTATTCTTATTCTTATTTACATTTATTTATCTGTTATGATTTTATTATTTTTTAAAAATGTGTCAAAATTAAAACAAGAAGAACAATATTGAGCGAAGTAATTATTCCAACATTTAATGATGCTTGATCTATCGGATTCTGATATGGTGCTGCGCTGCCAGCCTGCCACTCGCAACATCGTAACTTCGCATTTATTTTCGATATTCTTCGTGTTCAAATCTGATTTTGATGTAAACTAAAGAATTATATCTTTGAATCAGCTTTCCAACGATATATAGAACGTTTTCAACGAACAAGTAATGTGTTCACAATAAGCCTCAGAAGCAGTAAAGGTCAAATCTATTTTGTCCAGTGTTATTTTAAACTGAACCGTAACTTCGCACCCATTTTCGGAACCCTTCATCTTAGAATCTGATTTGGACATAAACTAAAAAATTGTAGCTCTTTGAATCAACTACAATTCTCTAATTTACGTCCAAATCAGATTCTAAACCGAAAAATTTCGAAAAGATGAAAGAAGTAAAGATACAGCTACTTGCGTAACTTCATCAGATGATCTATTGATTTCACTTTACCACTGAAATAAAAAAGAAAAATATTGCCTCTCGCTGAAAGAATCTCTCATTGTTGAGTTGACAGCTGTTTCTTTTTCTATCCAATTTTCGACGATCGCCGGAGCTCCGACGTCCAAAATCCGAATCCAAATCGCCACTCCATCTTCGGTCGAACCGGTCGGTTTGATTTTCGTTTACCGTTCTCCACATCTTCATCATCGCGGATGGACGCGCAGGAGGAGATCCAGTCGTCTCCTGCGCTGAAGACGAAAACGACGACCGAATCGACGATTAGCGAGAAGACGATTGTTCGGAGGAAGAATAGTGGGAGCTGGTTCGGCTGCGGCTGCGGCTGCGTTGTGCGACGTTGCTTGCAGTTGTTGACTGTGGTCGTGTGTTTGGTGGCTTCACTAGTCTTAGCCATTTTCGGTTTTGTCGGCGACTCGTCTATTGCTACTTCTGGATTGCTGCACTCCAGATGTAAAATATTGTCCAGCAGTAAGTTCGAAGACCGTTTCGTTCGTTTTGGCACTATGAATGAGTGATATTTAATCACTATAACTGTTGGAAAAGTTTTCTAAAAATTGTCAGAATTAGACGCAGGAGAAGAAAATTAGGTCAAGAATCCAGTTTTTCAGTTTCTGTGTGTGTATTTTGTTAACTAACTGTCTTGACATTATGGTTGGTTTGCTATCATTTGGTAGTGCAGTGATAGCTACTTTATAAGAGATAATGAAATGTCAGGTCTGATTTGTTTTCTTTTAGGGGTGGACATTAGGTCAGCCAATGTTTGTGAGGTTGGATTGTTGAGTTCTGAAGCCAAGCATCTATTTTATCCGTCCGAAAGAAGGAAGTTCCGGTGTCGTCATGATTATTATTGGGCATCAGTGTTTTTGGTAAAATAAGCATTATTTTTTTCTATAATATTCGAATGCATCTTGAGTGGAAGAGTAGTTTTTTTCTCTTTTCATTTTTGTTGTGGATATGGCCTAATGTTTTCCGTTTATTTCTGGAATCAGTTATTTTGTTTTGTTTCATGTATAGCATTATAGTTGCTACTAGGACAAGACACTAAATGGCAGTGAAAATTGTTAGAAACTTATGTGTGATTTTATGGATGTTGCTTGATCAAAAGGCCATAAAGGTCTGTACTGGTAACTTGTGGAAAATATTAATATTATGGTGACGCGGCTGTGCTGCATGTATCGTGAAGATTATACCTTAGATGATATCGATATTGACTCAAAACGATCTGCATTCGGACCAAAATGAGTATAATGTATGACTAGTCATGTAAAATGTTATATTTTGCAGAACTATTGACAGCCTTTTAGAGTATATTGAGTTGCTAGATTTCCAGCAAAGGAAGGTTTCCTGATAGATTAATAAGTTCCCAGCTTTACAACTTTTGTACTAGCATTGCTCTGAAATGCGTGTTTGTATTGTTTTATTCACTTTGTTTGGCTGGCAAGAAGGTTAAGTAGGCATAAATGGCGAAATCCAGAAAACAGTAGTCTCGCTATCATTTTTAGTTGCTATATACACTAAATCGAATCAGTCTCAACGCACAATCGAACAAGTAAACTATTTACTGCTTCATTTGATAAAATTTCACAATGGTCGCTGGGATATACAGCGCCTAGGCCTTGATTGACTCTTTGCATTGTAGTATTTAACTCTATGGCCATCTAGATTGTCCTCCTGATAAACATCTTTACTTCATGTTTCAGGTTGAGTACTTAGATTATGCTTCTGGGCGCCGTAAAATTGCATCAGCTGAGGCTCCAGATGAAGCACTTCCTGTGGACTGCCGCCCAAACTTTGGTGTTGCTTGGTTACTGAAAAATAATTTCAAGGTAGTCTTCCCTGTGTGTCTTCTTCTAATAACACACCTTTTTGATCTGTGAAATGATTCTTAAGCAACCAATTTTTATTAATTTTAAACAACTGTTGAGTTACATGGCTTTATTTATGTTTAGTTTTATGAACTTATTTCCTTTGCTTCTGATCCCAGCTGAACAACACCTATGATTGCTGGTATACGCCTGGCTTCAATAAAGTGAACATATATCGGGACAATTTTCTCCGTTGCGAATCTATGGATCACTTCCTAATAAAGATGATAAAACGCTATCTAATCCTGTAAGTGTTTCGTCGTAAATTATTAAGACTCGGTCTTTAAATTTTGAGTGACTAATGAATTGTCAATGATTAATCTGATAAAGTCCTTAATTTCTGAGTAAATCAGTCAGGATACAAATGAGAATTTAGTTGAATGAATTTCAGTTCCACCTTATATTAGTCATCTAGCTGCATACCGCACGCAACACTCTGATAGTAATATCATAAACAGTATTCTGTACAGTCTTCACTGAAATAGCGTTGAATCTTTTACTTGTTGCGTTTATGTTACTTAAAATCTGTGGTATGTGCTTGACTGTCGACAGTAACCTGATAAAATGACAGGCTAACGAGGATACTCGATTCATGGGCTGAAAAGAAGACCCATCACGTGAAGTACTTCAGTTTAGGCACCATCGGCAGTATAATATCTGGCTTATCAATATCGATAATTTCGCTTAGCGTGATCAGACAAATACAGAAAGTTATTGCATCAGTAAGGAAGCACTCTGCTTCAACAAGGTCTGCTTCTGCTGTTATCAATGCCACTCGATTTGGACGAGTCTTTCTCTTTGGGGTATACATTTGCTTGACGTGTTGGGTAACTCTTCAACACATGAAAAGTTTAGGTGTCACTGAGTTCTTTAAATTCTCATAACTGATGTCAGTTGTCTCAACTTGCTAGGGTGCAAAGCACCTCGACTCCCCCCATGGAAAGTGGCTATTTGTTAGGGGTATATTGGGTCGGGCAAGAACATCAGTGTGTTGTATCATAAGATTCAAAGTGTTGCAGTGTGCTTGTAGCTTTACTGCATTTTTCTTATGTGCAGTGATGCTTTGTAGAAGAAATTCTGCCAGTGTGTATAAATAGGATATACTATTCGTCAGTGTTTTTTCTATAAACAATATCTTGTTTATTTAGGGTCCACCAGCAGGGATTCTAGGGTCAGATTTCTACGCATTTAGTTTCAGCTACTGTTGACTGTCAGCAACTTGAAGGCGGAATGTTGTGTCCAACAATCTTCAAAATCCAAGATTATGTGAGTGAGCTAACACATGGTTTCGTGGAGTGTTAGGACAGAATTAATATGGTTACATCTTATGTCATTTTGTAAAATGTCCACTCGATTTAGTATGTAATAATTCACTGGAGTTTGGTTCCTATTTGTCAAACAGTGACATTCTGGAGATCAATTTGAAGTCCTTTTACTTTAAAGTACAGTTTTGGAGTCAGTGAAGTGCATACAAGGACTACACAAGGACATCAGTTTTGGTTGGGTTAAATTGTAAAGATACATAAAACTTAATCACACACTTCCCTCGAAAAAGGTCCTGATGAGTGATGGAATGAATCATGCTCGCATACTACTATGCAACATTTAATGTACAATATTTCAGGTTACTGTCAGGAACCACTCTTTCTTTAAAGCCCATTTTATTTTGAACGTTGAATGTTATGCAACATGTTGCACTGACAGTTTAAGTGCATTGGCTGTTTTGACATTTTATTTTCAACTAACTCGAAAGTTCATACCATTTCATAAATAGTATCAATTTATTCGAGTCATTTGACAACCAAAAGAAGTGCTCAGTAAGGCTGTAAAAACAGGACGGATTCGGGCTTCTCGTTTTACTCATTTTTGAAATTTTGGCTGTTTTATTTATTAAGGCTCACTTGGGCCGTAAATTTTGTGATAACCTGACCTGACATATAAGGCTCTCACTAGGGCAACACGTTGGATTACTAAAACGAGAAGCAAGTGCTCTCTGGGGCGGGACATCAAGCTGTCATGACACGTTGGATTAGTAAAAAATTTGATAACCTGACATCAAGCTATCATGACAGTCGGTTGGATCCAGATGTATAACTTTCTGGACTTATTGGAAGAATTTCAGATTGCTGATTGAAAGCCAAGTCCATGCCCAATGGACACCAAACATCATGTGGCTGTTTCAGACTCAGCTTCACTGCCTGATCCTTTCCTTTACAGAAGATTGATAGGTAAACTGATCTATTTAACCATTTCTCGTCCATACCTTGCTTATGTCGTCCATGTTCTCAGTCAATTCATGCAAGCCCCTCTAGATGATCACTTAGCTGCTGCTTATCGGGTCCTTTGATATCTCAAGGGAACACCAGCTCAAGGAAAATTTTATTCTTCTAAGGATGACTTAGTTTTTTCAGCTTTCTGTGACGCAGACCGGGCTGCTTGTCCAGTTTCTCGCAGGTCAATCTCCGGCTTTTGTATTCTAATTGGAGGCTCCATCATTTCTTGGAAGACCAAGAAACAACAAGTTTTCTCAACCTCTTCAGCAGAACAGAATATCGAGCCATGTCCTATGCTGCTCGTGAAGTCATTTGGTTGCGCAACCTTTTGCCAAATATGTCTCTCTCTTTTACTGCACCAACCTTCCTTCATTGCGACAATCAATCTGCTATATACATTACTAAGAATCCCGTCTTTCATGAGCGTACCAAACACATTGAGATTGATTGTCATGTGGTTAGATAGTACTATGTCAATGATCGAATCCTTCCCATTTTTATTTCCACCTTGG
>JAWWMW010001550.1:16254-35676 GCA_035048345.1 Echeveria elegans
TTAATATTGTGATTTAATCTGGGACGTAGGATGAATCAAATGAATGGACATGATCTTTTTATATTTTTTATTTTAAATACCCTATTTATTTGATTTGTGAAGTTATTCTTTTTTGAGTTTTATGATATTTTATAACTTTTGTAAGCAAAATACAAATACTTTGTTCATTGAACTACATATCACTCTTTTGCCAACTCAAACATTAGTCTCAAAATCAGAAGAAACAAGGGGAAGGCAATCCAGGTTCTGCTAGCTATACAAATCTTGTAAATTGCCTACAAACTAAGGATCCCAGAAAAAGTCCAGATTACCATCGAAGTCGGGGTTGAAAAACCCACTCCCAATGAACTCACTTGATATATCAGGGAAATCCTCCTCAGCCATGCTAGTATTATTCTGCGGTAGGCCACTTGCTTTAGGTTCACTGTCGACTGCACCAGCATTAGAACTGCTGTTTGTCGGTGCAGCTTTTTGGCTGTTGTTTATGCTAGATGTAGGGCTTGGACTCCTTGCTGAAGCACTAGTGCTAGGTCTAGCTCTTGCAGATGAACTCATTGAGTTGTTGCGAAACTCTACCCTGTTCCTTCCAGCCGCACATTTCATGTTTTCATTTTGCCCCAAGAAGGTTGGATACTGAACATGAGCAGCTCCCACATTGTTGGACATATCCTGCATCATTTGCTGCATCATGCACTGTTGAGAAGCCTGGCTGTTTTGAGAAGTTGATGTATGGCTCTGCTGAAGTAGACTATTGTTGTTAAATGATCTCATCAGTTGGGCGTTCGGGAAGCCACCAGCAGGCAAAATGTGCATTGATCCCTGAATCAAAGGGTTTTGCCCCTGAACTACGGAAGATGGCATAAAATTAGAATTATTGATTGAAGAAGATAGCTCCTGCTGGATTGAGTTAGGATTAAGGGTCCTGGAATTCTGTCTAATGAGCAGATTATGGTAGTTAGTCACAGCCGAAGCTGCCTGCACTGAGCCACCCAGGGTTTCACCAGGCATTATAGCTGGGTTGTTGACCATAGGACTCTTAAGCCCACGATGTGCAGCCATCAACTTATTCATTGTTGTCGGGTTTGTTGGAGGACCACGAGCATTTGCCAGCTGCTCCATCTCTTGTATTTGTTGCATTTGAAGCTTTGTGGCACTACTGCGACAAGGAAATAACTTTAAGCCCTCTGCAAACAAAAGTAACAATCCAATCAATCACAACATAACTGCAAAAATATTGAACAATAATCTACTTCATACGAATACGGTGAGTAAAACCCTAACTAATTAAAGAAGATGTTTAAGGAAACCATCAATCATTGCAGTACAAGATCGGTTTAAAGCTCCCAAATAGATCAACAGGTACAGAAAGAGGCCAACTCAGCCATAAAGTGCAAGAAAATGAACATGTTTCTCACGAACTGGTTGCTGAACCAGACGTAGTACCAATGACTTCTGAAGACAGAACCGTAATAATGTAACTCACCAATAGGTCCGACTTTGCGCTCAGCACAGAAATCTATCAAGTCTGTCAGGCTATTATTCACCTCGGAGATCTGCCATAATATTAGAGACGTGTCAATAAAGCTATCCAAACAGAAGTAGAAGCACCATTTTTTTCTAATAGCAGTCTACAATACCTGTAAACATCTAACATATCTTTTGGAAAAACCCATGTCGTTTAACGACTGCATATCCAGACTTCTGGAAAGTTGTCTTCCTGCTGTTAAAACTCTGAAAGCACAATGAATCAGATATGTCACTGCCACATGACAGCTTGATAGATTTTTATATTAGCCTGATTTTTGTTGGAGCTATCAGCTATACATGAGTGAAACTGAGTTCCCTAGAGGACAGATGTTACAGTGATCTTTAAAAGGAACCATTTATTAGTATTCTTGCATCGAGGCCATAAACAAGAAGTTAAAAGATTTCAGCGAGTGCTCACTTGTTACTGTTTGCTTGCAGCTCATGTTGAGAAATTCCATCAGATCCACAATCAGCGATTGAGCTTTGGCACTTCTGAGCCACTTGAAGCAATTCATTCACCTGAAAAGAATGCAACTCTGACAGCTAATGACTTTGAATCACAGAATTAAGTTGCATATATCGTGGAGGATGTGATAAATGCTGCATGAAGCCCAATGACCCCCGAAAAATCATAATAATGGAATGAATAAAAAGCATGTGCCACAACAATAATATATCTTTTCAGACAAAGGCAATCCATAAGATAGAAGTTACTAAAATTAATTAACCAATCATCACCTGTGGAGCTAATAATCTACGAGGAAGTAGCTCTTCATGACGGTGTGCACAGAATTCCCATGATAGTATCTGAAAAGAGTGCGAGATACAGTAAACAAGAATAATGAAATGAACATATAAGTCCCCCAGCGGTTGAGAACTCCTCTATGATACCTTTAACTCTTGGGTGAATATAATGCGAAGCCGGCCCTCTCGGACAACACGAAGTTGTTCGTAAACACTCTCTTGTACAGCTTTTCCATATTCTAACATCATCATCCCAGAAGGAAATCTGCACTCTTGTGGATTGTCAAGAAACAAAAGCTCATCAATCACACCACTGCTGAATTTGATTTCATTGAGCCTGGGGATTACTTCTACAGTTGCCTCTGAAAACCACCACAAAAACAACTGATGTTCATTAAAAGTTTAATGAAAATCTATGTACGCTAGTGACTCCACAAAATAGCCACCACATCTGTATAAGCTCATCAATATACGTTGACAATAACCACCACAAAAACAAGGTCATTAAAAGTTTAATACATCAAATGCACTCACTTTTCTAGACAATCAACTAAGTATATAAATTTTTAGCAACTTGTCATGAAAATATCTTCCAGCCATAGGATTAACAACTGACAAAGAGGATACCATCTATGTTTAGTACTTACCAAATCCCCTTCCAGACTTTGAGTGACAAATGTCACACTGCCACAAATCCTGACATGGAAAAATGTAGGAAAACTTTCACCAAAAGGGATACAAACAAAGAAGAGAATCCGAAACTGACTTACTAGTGACTCCACAAAATAGCTTAAATAGATTTAAGGAGGAATAAAAAACAGAAATGAAGTATGAAAACAGACCATGCTTGCTTGGGGAAAGACACCTAAAGCATGATGCCCCACATTTTCATATTTTGAGAGGCACCACCTCTTCTTCGCTCGGGGAGAGTAATACTCAGCAACAAATTTTCTCCAGTAAACAATGTTGTTGTCCTGTGAAAGTTAAAGTTAATAAGCTTAAAGTGTAAGTACAGAATGTGAAAAAATTGATAGGAGTCAGAAATATGTCAACTAACCTGGGGCCGTTGGCGCTGGTGATAGAGATACTGCATCAACCTACGAGCACAAATACCGCTGTCATGAGGACGTTTCACAGCTGCTCCAGGCTGAATGCTTTGTGGCTGCATGGGACTTCTCAAAATCATTTGCTGATTTTGTTGCAGCTGCAAGTGGGCTAGCTGAGGATTTTGCATTGATTGGAGAAGTTGCTGTTGATGAAACTTTCTCTGCTGATTAAATAATGCCTGCAACTGGGGGTTCTGACCTTGTAAATGCATGGGATCCTGCCTTTGCAGTACCTGTTGCATGATCTGCTGTTGAAAAATGCTTTCCTGTTTCATATCCAAACGAGGTTTTTTCTGAGTCTGAGATTGATAATTGTTAGGTTCTTTGATAAAAGAGCCAGACGTTGCACTTGAACAGTTATGCAGATTCTGCTGCTGACTTTGATACCCATGTGAATTGTTATCTTGCTGAGAATTTTGCTGTGCTACAGATGACCCATCCATGATTGATGAGGCTGAAAAACTGATATTGTTGGAAGAAAATGACATGGGTGATGCAGGAAGACGCATATATGACTCGGTGTTGAAGCTACCACTTTTCTGTAAATTAGGACCTCCTGACAAACCCGAGTTTGCATCAGTTACTAACGAACTTGCCCCAACACTAGGCCCAGAGTTTGCAACACTGTGTAAAACATTATTGCTTATGTCTCCAGATAGAAGGTCAATACTTGAGCGCCCACCGGATAATGAATGCGACGAGTTCCCAAATGATGAACTCAAGTGGGAGTTTATTCCACGTAAAGACTGCCCTTCTCCCTGTAAAAATATACCAGAACTTGAAGATGACTGGCCTAATCCCCTACCCCCGACTCGAGAAGGTGCCATGCGCCACACCCAGTTGACCGAAATACTTCACCTTCTTCAGCGGATTGCATTAAAAACAATCAACTCGTAGCCATCACACGCTACAATCTTACAAACAAAAACCAACACAGTCAGAAAATTACACCAGCACCACAATGTCCCAGAACCACACGTTACAAACAAAATCACTTCCTTACAATCAAATCAGTGCCAAATTTACCACAAAAATCAGAAGAACAAAACCATTTCCACACAACACAAAAGCCCAGATCCAAACCAAATTAAAGCCATCTTGAAAACCCTAATCCTAAAACTCCAAAACACCATAATTATACTCAAAACTCCTAATTTTCCATCCTCTCCGGATGCTTTACAACTCTTCAACATAAAAAAAAAAAAACCAGTAAAAAGTGCTAAATGCTACCAAAATCAGTGCCATGTTGGAATTGAAACTACGCATGGAAAATTACACGAAATAAAACAAACGGAAAGAACACAAACCTGATTTCATTTTAATAATTAAATCCATAAAATTCAATCATCGTCCACAAAAATCAACTCATCGGATTCCAAAATCGAACTCTTTTCAGCACATATGTAGCAAAAAATCAACTCATCAGCTCCACGCGCCACAAGATCGAACGCAAAGGAGCTCACCGATTACAATCATACCCCCAAAAATAAAAATAAAAAATCCAAGAAAACCACACACAGGCACCAGAATGCGGAGAAATGAAACAACCTGAAAAGGCACACGCGCTGAAACAGACGGATGAATTTGCTGTGGAACGAAATTGAGAGGGGAGGAGAGAAAGCCGAATCGCTGTGCTTCGAATATATACTCGGAAAATTAAAATTATTAATAATTAATTAATTAATTTGGGAGAAACGGGCACGGACCGGATGATCAAGTTGCAAATATCTAGCGAGAAAGGTATCTCAGCCGTTGATAAAGCGAGACGCGTTGATATTGAGTAATCGGCGGTTGTGAGCGGATAAAGTAGAACGTGGTATGGTATGGAGTGTAAAAGGATCAGAGGGACTGTTTTGCGGTATTTGAAGTTTGGGGCTTCAAGTATGAACTGATTGCAATTTCTTCTCTCCCTTCTCTCTAAAAAAATAAAAACACTCATCTCTCAAACTTTATTCTCCGGCCAATTCCTTCTCCGAGTGGAGGGTTGCTCTTCCACGGAGGCGCCTACCCTCTGCCCCTAGGAGTCTCTTTATCCTTTAATTTCAACCATTTTGTATCTCCGATCCCCGTTTTCGCATCAGCTTGCCACGATCGGGCTACGATGGCGCTCCTCCGACCTCGGTTCAACTCTGGGAGGTTGTGCATGTTTTCAATCTCCAACGGAGTGTCTCGGGCTTGTGCGATACGGTGGTGATTCGGTCGGATGGATCGGATTTAACGCGGTGGCTGGCTTTTCTCTGATCAGTGTGCTAAATCACCATGACTGGATCCCGACTGATGCTTTGGGTGTCATCGTCTCTTCGGATCTGTCACGGTGGCTATATGGCATCTGCTACCACGACGTTTCTCCGCGGACGGTTAGTTGGATAGGCGGTGGTCTCCGGATCGCACGACGGTTCATTCCAGTTCCTGGCTCAGCTCGGTCTGGTGACAGCACGACTTGCAGTTCACGGTGTGATCAGCTCTGTCCCGGTTCGCCCTCCTTATATAGCTTGGTCTGAGTAATGTTTCTTTCGGTTGTTTTTCTAGTTTTTCTTTTTGGACTTTCTTTCTTTAAGGAAACGAATAAGTTCCACCATAGCTCCTTGCCTTGCACATAAACTTGCTTGGAGCTATAGGTGTGGGTGTTGTGATCCATGATGGATCTGTTAGCACCTAATGTGTTCAGATGTTCTGGTTCTAGATTGATGGTCACTGTCGCGTGTGCGTCTAGTGGTTTATGTGGAGGTGCCTGTTTGGCCTGTGCTCTAAGTTGATTGCAATGTACTTGAGTCACTGACATCTTGTACTACTGATTCCACTCATTAATCAGAAAAAAATATGGGCTAATTGCTGTTACTAGTCCTCTTAAGTTGCAACGTGTAAGGTGTGTTTTTTTTTTGTAGTGATTTGGAGAAAGTTTTGCTAAGCATTATATATAAGACATCATGCTTGGTATTTTGAGTTACATTTTTTGACACGTTCCTAGCTCAAACCCAACTTCTTCTTGCTGCCATCTTCTTTTCTTAGTGTATCTTTCAGACATATCCACACCACTAATTACATATACTAATTAAATATCTTGATAACTCAACTTAATCAACTTAATTATATTACTAATCATGGATACTAACCTAGGAATCAGAATCATGGGTGCTAACCTACCAACAGCCTTTACAAAGAGGCTTCGACCGCGAGGCCACCAACCCTGGTGGTAGGCCAGGGCATATTGAGCTGATAACATTTTGTTTATTACTCCGGTATCTATTCTTATAAATAAATAGTAAAATAGACTTAAAATCAAACGTAAAAAGATATAATTACCCTTCATTAAATAAATAAAATGATTAAACTATCCATTACCCATTAACCTTCCCAATCCCATACTTGAAGCCCAAACTTCAAATACCATAAAATAATATGAAAGAAATAAAAAATAAACATTAAAAATAAAAAATAAAAATCAAGTGGAGACACAAAAAAATACAAGCAAAAATTGTATAAAATAAAACGTAAAAAATTTAAAAATAAACATTTAAATAAAAAATTATGAGGAAAAGATTTCGCATTTAGGGAGAATCGGATGAAAATATGAAAAAAATTTCTGTCGGGACGACGGGCGGCACGCTAGTTTCTAATAAAATAGAAATTATTCTTTTAAAAAGTATAAATAATTTAGCGTGGTTAATATTTATATTTTGAGTGGGTTAAGTTGGTTTGGAGAGTTTGAAAGGTTTAAGAGTGTTTGAGGGTTGTGAGGTTTTGAAGGGTTTGAAAAGGTTAAAGGTTTAGAGGGTTTGAGGGTTTGAGGGTTTGGATGATTTGGAGGGTTTAGAGGGTTAGAAGAGTTAAGAGGGTTTGAAAGGGTTATGAGAGTTGGAGGGTTTGAAGGAGTTTTGAATGTTTGAATGTTTGAAGGGTTTGGAGGTTTATGAGGGTTTGAGAGGGTTTGAAGTGGTTAAGAGGTTTTGAATAGTTAAGAAGATTTGGAAGGTTAATATGAATTAACAATTGAACATAATTGACTTATAAAATTATTATCTCTAAATTTACACAAAGACATATATATATACTAATATTTAAGTTAAATGATTAGTCTAAACTTTATTAAAATATATAATTATTTCAAACATTATATATACAAACAAATGTTCAATCTTTTCAAACACTCTATCATTTTCTTAACCCTCCAAAACCTCTTCATACCCTCCTCCAAACCCTCTCTTCATATCATCTTCCAAACCAAGTACATAACCATTTCAAGACATGAATTAATAATTAAACATAAGTAAATAAAAAAATTAATTACTCTTAAATTTACACATATATATACACTAATACATATGTGTGTAATTTAATTTATTAAACATTCTAAATGCACATAAACGTTTTTGCGACAGTTTTATTTATGTTGCAAAAAGTTTATGTCACATTTGAATCAAAAGCAACATATAATCCAGTGTCCCAACTGGTTTGTCGCTTTACATGTCAATCGCAACACTACTTAGTCTGTCGCGCGAAATTTGTCGCTTTATCGTACCGGCGTGACATAGTTGGACGCAACATCAAAAGTGTGTTACGTATTACTAATGCGACAAAAAGTCGTGCGACATGTAAAATTTTGTCGCTATAGTGTCATTTTGGTGTAGTGAACATAGTTCCAGACTCTAATGCAGTGTTATCTTTTATGCAACTCAGATGGGATGCAAAAAACTTCTGGAATGACTCGTGAGACATCTTTGGCACATAGAGAACCTGCAGCCATATACAAAGCCATGGGACAATTGAAATTTTTGTTTGATCCCACTACGAGGATGCGGAAGATAGTTCAGTATGCTGAAACCGAAGATGTGAAAAGGTCCCGAAAGGTTGTTCATGATAGCATTGATGAACATGATTGGCGGCTTCTAGCTCCTCATTGAACTTGTCAAGTTATTTCGGAACAGTAGTTGAAAGTCAAAACCTTGTTTTTGTGTTTCTCTACAACAACTGAGTCTCACATTAATTATGCATAGATTCTCTAAAGACCAGTTTCCTATTTAAGCGGGTTCCAAAAACACATAAATATTCAGTCAATTAAATTAATTTTTTAACACATCATGTTGATAAAAATTCCTAACATATCTGGAAGAAGTGGGAAAATGGCATAACGCTAAATCCTAAACACACAGTTACTAACAATCTTCTGAACCTTCAAGAGACTTTTCTCCTACGAAGCAGTTCAAGCCCGCAAGTGGTAGTACACATTTAATTCATTACACAGACAATGGATAATATGCAAAAAAGATGAAATCAGATCAGTATAGTCAAGAAAGTCAAAGAACTAAATTACTCCTACCGTAACTCTGTTTCTTTTCGCCGTGCTTTCCTTTTTGGGTTTTCTTTTTTTAATTCATTACCGTAACGCTGTTGTTGGGTAGCTGTTTGAGCCGTGCTTTCCTTTTTGGCCTTTCTTTTTTTAAAGACCATGCATGCCACGTGATTATATATATATATATTTTATCCCATACAAACTCGAATTCACCATATAAAATCCTCATCTATACGCTAGAAAACCACATATACAATAGAATACTCCAGACCCAACGCAAACCCTACCCAACGCAAACCCTAATCTCCCGCAAGCGAACGAAAACATCCAAAACACTAATCAACACTAAAATAACATAACCAATCGAGTCGCATCCATATAATGACTGAAGCTTTGGATTTGCAGTCCGACTCAGTTTTGGCTGGGTAAAATGTAGTATTAACAACATATGGGTGGGGCAGGTTACATTACATACCATAGAAATCCTTTTGCAGGGAAAAAGAAATCGAGTCGCACCTTACCGGAGGCGAAAAAGCAGATATTGAACCCGACGACGTGACAGAAAAATCCTAGGGCTCGAAGACGAGGGTAGGCGTCGACGTCGTCTCTTAAAAGAGATATTTTCGTCAACGAAGGATTGCGAAACAAGCCAAGCGAGAACTTATCATATAGATCGTGCGGCTTTTCTTGCTTGTTGACAAACATTTGATTCAATCAAAGCCGTTCATCGCTGTGACGGAGTAAGTACTAAGTTCGATAATTATAATTTGGTCCCTCAAGTTATCATATTCACAATTTACGTCTTTCTCGATTTCTTTCATCATGTAAAGTATATAAATCTATAGCTCAAGAGCTTGACCGAATGTTTGAAGAGTTCTCGGAGGAAACAAAAGTTTGTTCTATTGTATTTTGGTCTTGAACAGAGCTATTGAGGCAATGTTGAGAGTTGTTGATGCACAAATTCTTTTAGTTCTCTCCGTAGGCGTAGATCCACTTCTCTGCATTGCTTTGCTGGTGCAGGAGACCAGCTGTTCGGGTTTGAACCACAAGTTGATCTCATCTTTGGCCATTTCTGGGCCATCACTTCCATGGATGATGTTTCGAAAAGTTGGAAAAGAATGGAGCTCAGATTAATGAAGAATTGGTAACGACATGATTATGGATTAATTCTCAAAGAGGCTTAATACCTACCTTGCGAAGACAACTGCTAGGTCACCCCTGATAGTTTCTGGCTCTGAGTTTTGTAGGTCAGTTGCTCCAATGAGTTTATGGCCTTACTTAATCACGCCTTCACCTTCCCAAACCTGAGGCAGTAAATGCTAGGAAGTAAGTTCCGAAATGGTGGTTGCAAGTGTTGGATTAGAATTCTTCATTCGTATAATGAAACAAGAATAATGATTAAATCATACCTGTCAAACCTGTGATCGAATTGCTGAGGGAAGAAGACATGTTCCTGATCTTGAGCGGGTTCCCTTTTAGGTGTATTGTTGAGGATGAAATTAGTGAGACAAGAAAGAGCGGCTCGAAATCCCTTTAGGGTTTTTAGTTTCGGCCGTATGATGTTGATGATTGATTTTTTATTGATGCTCTCTTAAGTTGTCATAAGCTCTATTTATAATACACCCAAGGGGAAACCCTAGTAAGTTATGATAATTGCAATTACGTTCATCAAGTAATTGCTAATAATATAATAGGATAAATAAGATAAATGATCATTAATAAGATAAATAATCATGAGAGCCATAAAATATTCTTACATTATAAAGTGGTAAAACATGAGATTGGCCATATTTCCTTCATTTTGCTCACAGATTACACCTTGGGAATCATCACTACTAGCGTACAGTTCACATCAGTTCGTATTACATTCTAGTCAAAAAGTTGTCTGACTGCCTTTTTAGTGTCCTCTCCCATCCAAGAGCAACCGACGAATTTTGCAGTAAATCCGTCAACACCTGAATTTTTTTTGTCTCCCAAAGATTTCAGCGTATTGTCTCCCAAAGATGCATGCAGCAGCGAGACCATAATTTTGCCACAACCTGTGTCTGTCGAGTACCGAAGCACCTTAAAGAGGAGAAGGTTATAGAATGCGTGCATTGTGGCTGTAGAGGCTGCGCCAGTGAAGATTAATAAATCAAAACTATCCTATCCTTACTCTCGCCGACTCATGTGTTTCTTTACTAATTCAGCACTTGAGCTCACCGGTGGCTGGCTATCTCGACTCAATGTTCTTTATTGATATCACTTGGTCAACGTTGACCGTCTATTTATCTCATGACGCGCACTTTTTTTACTAATTTAGCACTTGAGCTCACCAGTGGCTGACTATCTTGGCTCAATGTTTATGTATTGATATCATTTTGGTCAACGTTGACCCTCTATTTATCTCATGATGCGCTTTATTCCCGTAGATCATTTTGGAACGCTCAAAACAGCAATCAAATGGAACACGACAAAGAGCCAAGAACCGTAATCTGCATCGGCGACATCCACGGCTACATCTCCAAGCTCCAAACGCTGTGGTCCAATCTCCAATCCAAAATCCCACCGCCTCAATTCCAATCGGCCTTAGTCATCTTCCTGGGAGACTACTGCGACCGAGGCCCCCACACACGCCAAGTCCTCGACTTTCTCATAACCCTTCCTTCCAAATACCCAAACCAGACACACGTGTTCCTCTCCGGCAACCACGACTTCGCCTTTGCCGCGTTCGTGGGTGCCCTGCCGCCGCCGCCAGATGGGTCCGAGTTTAAGGACACGTGGGATGAGTACGCTGCGAATGAGGAGAGGGAAGGGTGGTTTAAAGGGGTAGGGTATGAGAAGATGCATTTGCAGGGGAGAAGATGGAGTGGCAAGATTAAGGAGAGGTTTAACACTGTCAAGAATACTGAATATAAGGGCTCTATTTATGATGCTGCTCCTACTTTCGAGTCCTATGGTGTTCCTCATGGCTCTGCTGGTATGTTTTAATTCATGTTGCTTGCTTCATATTTCTTAAACTCGTCATTGCAAATGCGTCCTGCTTATTTGGAAGTTGGAAGGAATTCATATGAAGTTACTATGTCCTTGCTGACAAAGATTCAAGCAGCTTCTTAAAGTAGGTTTTATGTTTACTGATGGCTTGCAAAATTTTCTGGGATTCAAAAGGTAGAAGCTGGTGATGCTTCCCAGGAAGCATTTTGACGTTCTACATACTTGAACTAGCTCAACTAGCTCGATAGAAGAATAGGAATCCGTAGGTGTATGATCATAAGGGTTGTGTCAATTCCGTTATATAGCCAATTTGTAGTAGTCCCTGCTCAGTGCCTCAATCTAATCCCTCATAGTTTCCTTATGGCCTTCTCGATACATTCATTGGTGTTTTATTGGGAATTGGCTTTTAATACTTAGCTGTGTGTTTCCTGTTAGTTTTATGAGCAATTCGTGACTTATGCCTCATATCCTTTTCACGGCTTGCCCTTTTTTGTGTCTCTGAAGTCTGAAGTCTGATCTGTGCTGCTTTGGTGCCATTTTGCACTATTCATAGATTTGGTAACGGCTGTTCCTGATGAACACAAGAAGTTTCTAGCTGATCTAGTTTGGGTTCATGAGGAGGTCAGTTTGGGGGATTAAACCTACTCAATACAGAATGAAGAATTTAAATTTATTATGAGTTGTATATCACTCTTCCTTTCTGGTTCCAATAAACTGACAGGTTAGTGTTCAACATGTTTGCAGGATAATATCTGTGTGGAGATCGACAGTGTCCCAACAATGTGTAAATTGATTGCTGTCCATGCTGGTTTGGAGAAAGAAAATGTCGATGGTCAGCTGAAGTATTTAAAAGCCAAAGATACCAGTATTCCAAAGGTCACAGCTTTAAGCGGAAGGAAAGATGTATGGCAAATTCCCAAGGTCAGATTCGGCTGGTTTCTCATTACATCACTGACTTAAATTTCAAACTGCCATAAGTGATTGTGCATTTTCCTACCAAGCTATATACGTATCTATGAACATCAGGAAAATGACAATGTACATAATGAGTCTCTCTTTTGCAGGAACTCACAGAGAAACCAACTGTTGTAGTAAGCGGGCACCATGGCAAACTCCATATTGAGGACCTTAGGCTGATAATAGATGAGGGTGGTGGAATAGAGACTAATCCCCTAGCTGCCATTGTGCTACCCTCGATGAAAATTGTTCGTGATACCGACCTTTTGGCTTAGACCTACAATCGGGAGAAAGTGATGTTCTCCATGCACAGACGCATATCCACATATGATATGGGTGCTTCAGGACATCTGGATTCATTCATCTATGTTGCACACTCATCATGTCATCTTGAATCAATAAGACAAGCCTGCTTATATGGTAAAAAAATGAATGGATGCTAGAAATATCATAACATTGATGGAATCCAAACGCTTAACTGACATCAGATTGTAGTGATAAATATGGTCCAAGACCTTATTGTTCTGCTGACTGAACACTGACTCTTAAGACACAAGACTCGCTGGAAGTAAGAGAAAACTCAAAATCTGACTAATATTTGTAGTCCTTCACATGAAGGGATTCAGCAGCACCTTCCCCCAGCTGTGCGTCACCCTTGTAGGTACCAAGTGTGGCCTCGGAGTTGGCCTTGCACCTTGTCAGGAAGGCCGCCCGAGCCTTGGGAATATTCTCTACCTTGCCTGCCCAGGCCTTGAGAGTGCTCTGCTGCAGTGCGCGTCCAAATGAGAAAGACAGCGACCAAGGCTTCTTGGTCTGTAATTTGTTCATAGCATTGAGGTTAAGAGTAGCCTCCTCTTCACTCTGACCACCAGAGAGAAACACAACGGCAGGAACAGCCACAGGAACAGTCCTCTGGAGCGCACGGACAGTGTACTCAGCAATGGTGTCTGGAGACACCTTCTTGGCATCGGATCCTGGGGTGACCATGTTGGGCTTCAACAATGTACCCTCGAGGAGAACATGGTGATCATTTAGAGCTTTGTAGCATGCTGCAAGGACGCGTTCGGTCACATCAGCGCACTTCTGGATGTCATGAGGACCATCTACCAATATCTCCGGTTCAACAATGGGAACAAGGCCATTCTCCTGACAGATGATGGCGTATCGTGCCAGTCCATTTGCGTTTTCATTAATAGCCAGCTGAGATGGTTCATTGGGGCCAATCTTAAGCACAGCACGCCACTTAGCAAAACGAGCACCAGCTTCGTAGTACTTCTGGCAGCGCTGAGCAAGACCATCCAGACCCTGAGTTGTGGTCTCCCCATTAGTACCCGCCAGCTCAACAGTGCCCTTGTCAACCTTGATTCCAGGCAACACTCCTCCTTCCTTGAGCACGTCGACAAAAGGCTTGCCTGAACCGAAATTCAAATAACAAGTCACAATCCGGCATGACAAAAATTAGAGAGTCAAAAGTGACAATGGAGAAGAAACAACACAATACCATCAGCAGTCTTCTGGTAGAGAGTCTCCTCAAACAAAATGACACCACTGAGATACTGAAGTGCACCAGGAGTACAGAAGAGGAGCTCGCGGAGGGCTCTCCTATTCTCCTCTACATTGTCAACATTAATGCTAGACAATCGCTTTCCGATTGTGCCTGTAGATTCATCAGCAGCAAGAATACCCTTGCCAGGTGTGCCGATGTAGGCAGCGTTCTTAATCAGCTCCTCTGCCAATCGAAACCACATAATCACATCAATAACCATACAATTAACATCAGCATCAAGCTACAACTAAAACTAAAACACAATTTCACTAACACGGCATCAAAGTCAATATATTTGAAGCAAATGAGGTTTGACAACCGTCAGCACATCATCTACTCTAGTCCAAAGACCATAAGAAGCAGTTAAGAAAGGCTAAACAAAGCAGCAGATAAGAAACTGACCGGTGTATTTGCCTGTGTAGCAAGACATGGCTTGATTGCAGCGATGAAGGATCTGGAGATGAGAGAAGATTGGGGAATGTCTGGAGGGATTTGGGATAAGTAGGTGTGGGTGAAGTGAGGATTTTGGTGGGTTTATATACGAGTGAAGATTCTAGAAGGAGCTGGAAGGGGCATGCGTGGGGAATAAGGTATGTGTCGTAGCTCCTCCCACTACCGGACGAATTCGGATGTTTGAGTCAATTGATGAGATTAATTTAACGAACCCAAACAAAATTGATTGATTGTTCGGTCCGATTCAATTCGTTTCTTTTTGGACTGCTTGGGCTTATTGTTTTTAGTTTAGGCATACGTGATCTCAGGCCCTAATTTCAGCCTCACTGAAATGGCCCAATTCGCACAGTTCGTATGTACTGACGCCATTGATAGCATTGCGGCGTTGACGGCTGACCTTTCTTTCAAATGACGTCACTGCGTGCGTTATTCAATATCTACATGGGAAAAGCGTCATCTATGTACATCATAGTTGTCAAATAATATTTTTATTTTAATGCGCAGTACTTTATACTCTCCACTACTGGACAAAACTCAAAGGAAAGCAAATACAAGTGTTTCTAAGTAGACATTTCCTCCTCAAATTATCCTTTTCATTTTCTTTTTATGTGTTTTAAAATATTAACTCTCATTTTTTAAATATAATATTTTTACTCTCAACAAATAAATTTATCTCTAATATATTTACTTTTCATTCATTTCATACCTACTTTTATCTCATGTAATTTTTTTTAAAAATTTGTACCTAAACTCAAATAAGCAATATAAATTGTAACGGACAGAGTAGTACTTAGTATAGTCTAGTTACGAAGGGAACGACCATATGAAAAATCCCTTAAAAGGTGCAAAGATATCTCCCCATTTGATTTTAAATATCCGTCTAATATTAAAAATTCGGTATTATACTAGTATTTAATATATGTAAGGTTAAGGAAATTGATCAAATGAAAACTAATTTTATTCTAAAAATTACTTAGATGTTTGACATGTGACACTTTTAGTGTTTTAGATTGATTTTTGAAATTCACAATTAATTTATTTAACAGACATAAGTTAAGAGTACGTTCGTCATGTGAACTCGTTAATGGTAAACCTTAATTCATTCAGATGCATCAGCTTATCGATCGACAATGATAAAATCTGACTATCGTGGACGAAAGAGAAGTGGTGACAATAAGGGTAATGTGAATGGAGCAATTTGAGATGAAAATCGTAATGTTAGTTTTAAAGTTAAATCCTGAGATTAAGATTGAGACTGGAGTTGGGAGAAGAACAGGGCAGAAGAGAATATAGAGAGATCCAATGACAGAGTTTGAAAAAAAAGGCACGACACGGAAATTTTGGATTGATGTGGTGATGTTGGAATTATGTTTAAAGTTTGAGATTAAAATTTGACGGAGGAGCATAGAGGTGATGACGATGTGAATAAAGAGTAAAATATTTGATATCAAACTGACGATGGTGGGTAAGGTTAAAGTTTGCGGGTTAAAATAGTCAAATACGAGAGGAAGAAGATTGGGGTGGGGTGGGGTGGGTGGGGTGGGGGAAATTTGACATTAAAGTATATATGATAATAAGGATTGTAGCATGAGAAGGTGGTGGTGGCGGCGACAGCGGCAGCGGCGGAGTGAGATGAGTTGTTAGGGTATGCGGGTGGTGGTTGTGATAATGTTAAACAATGAGATTAAGTTTGGCACTGAAAGGAGCAAAGAGAAAGGTAGAAGAGAAGAGGAATATGTTTATTTATTTGTTTAATAATATGTTCCGAATGATAAATTTTAACAATTGATCATTGAATAACGTGAACAAACTCGATAAATAATATATTTAAGAGTGAGAAATATTAACTGATCGAACAATATGAATAATTCTATGAATAAAGCGTTATGAATAATAGACGGCGAGACAATATGATATGAATTAAATTAAGGAGATGATGGTGATGTCATGACGATCAATAATCTTCTCCAGCGGCTCAACCAATTGCTGAATTTTCTAATCAGTTTAACAACCACAAAATTACGAGAGTGGAGATCTGAGGGTTTGAGGATGAGGCTGTTGAGGTTGGGCAATGATGAGATCTGATGAGGTGGTTATGGATTTAGAGGGTTTGATGATATGGAGGATGTGATTTCTTGAGGTTTTTGAAAAGGAGTTCTAGTCAGGGCGGAGGCAGCCCACTTTGGATTGGGCTCTAGCCCAAGTAAATTTTGTAAAATGACAAAAGATTAAGGTAATTTATAGGATTCGAACCTACATCTGTTAGTAAATTCAAGAGATTTAGCCTCATCTCTTGCTCCAACTCGTCTAAACTTTACAATATGTTCAATTTTAGTCATAGTATAATTTAATTTCTAGCTCCGCCCCTGATTGTAGTCGAGTTTTGAGATAGAAAATGAGATCAAAGGAGTAGTGGAGGTGGCAGTCTTCGAAGTGAGATGAAGATTTTATCCTTAGTTCCATTACTATCCATTATCCCAATGGATATGTGTCGCACATCCAAAGAGTTTTTAGTATTCATGAAAAGTCGTATTTTCTCCCAATCTACTATCTCGTAAGGTTAAATAAGTAATTTCTTTTGATTATTAATCGTAATATTACTAAACTAGAGGTGAGCCCGTCGTCCCAACGGGGCCACGACATGAACATACATTTTTTATATCTCTGTTTAATTTTTCAGAATATTCTCAACATTTACTGCTCTAGTTTTTTTTTTATAATCGTAATATTTCTAAATTCCGTTTTTGGTAACCAGTACCCCTCATTTTAAAGGGTTTTAGGAAAATTACACTTTCATTTAAATTTAAAACTCAACTAACCCAATTACTAAATCAATGTTAACTTATCCCTTAATTGTATTAACAATATAGTGCATTATAATTTGTTAATTTTCGTATTTATATTCTTGACGCATTATCATGACATTAACGTACCGTCCTTTGTTCCGACAGAAATGCGGTGAGAACGACCACTTGTTACCCTGCTTTTGTCACTCGCCGTGAGAAACTTGGATGTGTGGACATGATTTATATAGAATACATTTTTAAGTTCGTGAATTAGTTTAAGCGATGTGAGATAAAAGTATTTTGGATTTTAGTGTTTTGGTTCTGAGACGTATTTTAGCAATGAATTTTATAGTTTTAGCGACGAAAAAAATCGTCCATATATATGTAGTTGAGGACATCCTATTCTATTATATAATACTAACTGGCGCTCCCGTCGGGAATTTTTTCTGTATTTTCATTTGATTCACCTAAAAGTGCTAAATGTTTTTCGCTTAATTTTTTATTTTTATTTTTAATGTTAATTTTAATATTATTTTTATTTTGAATTTTTATTTTTTAATATTATCAATTATCCATTTTTATTTTTTATTTAATGGGCCGGACCGGACCCGTTATCTTTAATTTTAATAGCATATTTATGATTAATGGTGGAGAGAAAGGTAAAATTGTAAATTTAGTTTTGGTTTTATTTCCGTTTTCTAATCTTTTATATATTTAGATATTGTCCTGCAATTGAGTTGTTCGATTTTGCTATATTGTACACGTTATTACTTCAATAAAATCAAATGATTTCAATTCAAAAATTCAACCGTGATACGAAAATTGTTCTTTCACCTTCACATATCACAAAAAAAAACTCGCACAAATCAAACTCACACAAAAAAGAGTTCAAGATTTATTTTTGTAATTAACCTAACGCTTTTCTGGTCAAGGAATCAGCTCCATGTATACGTGCATGCATTCTCATCCGTCCCATGAAGTTAAGAACATCGTTTTTCCTCAACGACAAGAAACTGATTCCTGCTTAGTCAAGAAGAAACAACCCCGGTGAGATGATAAGGTTCGACAAGTGCAACTTTGTATTAATAAACAAACTATACTCCATGATCCTAATACAAAACTACATTGTTCTACAAGTGCTTATTCCAACTATGTTCAAATTAATTAGTCACAAAACGATAATGCTATGGTGTCATTTTTTGATAGGGTGAATGCATGTAGTACAAGAACTAATTAGCAAATATAGTTAATACCTAGTATATATTTATCGTGTATAGCACGCGTCATTTGACAATTTCACAAATAACTTCAACTTCATCTTTGAGAAGGAATCATTGATCAAACCTCAGCTTCTATGACGATGACGGGAAGAATAAAAGACTTTCAATAAGTAGAATAAAATTCATCAACAATATGTGGAAAAATATGATGGAGGCATTAGTTTAACCCCTGAAATTCTTGATGAATCATTTAACTGACACCTCAAACAATAAACTACTACCGAGTTGGAACTGTTATGATAACATTGAACAATTTATTTCCACATCTTTCCAACGGTCCTTTCAATTTTAGTTTCTATTTGATCAAAAAATTGACATTGCATAATTGTATCAGTCTGTCCGCCGAATCAGGAACCTAATAACTCAAACAATTATGTGACAACCAATCGACTCATTTCATTTTCCCGTTCAAAGAAGTTGAACCTCAAAAAATAATGGTGCATGAACCAGTTTGGGCGTATTGATAACTGATATGAACACTTTACAACGCAAAGCTTGATTAAAGATCCATTCGTCTACTACTCACGCTCAATTCAATTGACCTAAAACTATCCAAATGCTTATACAACCCTGTCCCAACCTCCCCGTCCTCCACCACCAAGCTCTGTTCCTTCCGCCGCCGCCAAACCCGGTACCCCAAGAACCCACTCACCCCAAATATCAACAAAATAGCCCCAATCCCAACTCCAACCAGAGCCCTTATCTCCACATTCATCTGATGCGTCCTTACACTTACACCCTCCCAAACCTTGAAATACCC
>JAWWMW010001550.1:51181-66194 GCA_035048345.1 Echeveria elegans
TGTTGTCTCCATGCATGTTTTCTTATCTTGCTTTGATTGAGCCTTTGGATATTTTCTCTTGTATGACTTCAAAAACTTACCTTAATTCTTCTGAGTATGTTCTTGCTTGTTACAATAGTAACATGCTAGAGAATCCTTAGTCTTCAACTTCTCCTGCTTAAGAACTTCTTTAGGGTATGCTATCTTCTCCCGTTTAGGCTTATTTAGGTTCATTTGACTTCTCTTTCTTAATCACTTTTCAGGTTTGTCTGTAGGGGATGCTGGGAAAAACTTAAGTTCACCTGAAGTTTCCTTGCCTTCAGATCCAAGTTCACGATGCCCGCGTTCCATTCTCTGGGCGGCAAAAATCTTACTTAGATTTTTAGACTCTCGACTCATCATGCTAGATTACTTTATTTGACATGCAAGTTCACCCTTAGTCACAACTCACAACATGTTGTTCCCTTTCGTGACTTAGTAATGCTCTCTCCTGACTAAGTGAAGTTTTCATAGAGGTGAGCGGAAGAGTCAGTGTATCTTTTCTTTAGATAGTCCGGAGTTGATATTCACGACCTCCTTCCACTTTTCATGTAGCTTTGTAAGTTTTGCGTTATCTCTTCTTTTGATGGTTCTTCATCTCAGTCATTATCGCTGGAGCATACATATGCATATGTAACAGGATGTGTATGGTCAACTGTTAGTGCCTTTGTAACATTGTCCTCGATAGGACCATCTATGATATTGGTTAGGGAAAAAAGGTTGTTTTGACCATCCTTTTTATCGAGCTGATCGGCTCATCGTCACTTTTCATATTTTTCACATTTAGCTTCTTTGTGACCATATTCTTTGCACACCTTGCATTGAATCTGATTTTCAAGATTAAAATCGGCATCTATATTGATTTCTGATTTGAGTCTATCATTCCTTGCTTTTTCAGCAACAACTTTGTCATTAAGATTCATCTCGTGAGTCTTGAGGATTCCATAGAATTCTTGCAGTGGCATTGTGCTAATGTCATGAGACTCTTCAATAGCTTATGCGAATCATATTGCGAGGGGAGGAAACTCAGTACTTTTCTGACCAAATTTTCCACTCATGACTTCGCCGAAAAAGACTGATTCATTAGCGATGTCCATTAGCCTTTCATTGAAATCCAAGCTAGTTTCTTCGTCCCTCATCCTTCAATTTTAAATCTGGTAGTTAGCATCTGTAGACAAGATATCTTTACCTTTTGAGTTTCTTTAAACGTTATTTCGAGAATTTCCCATTTTCCTTTCGCTGACTTACAATTCTAGATTAATTTTAAGATTTGGTTTTCGACGACTTTAAAGATAGCAACTAAGGCTTTGAAATTTCTAACCGCATTATTTTCATAAACAAGACACCATTCACACTCAAGTTTTTTCATTTTTACCCCATCTACAGTCTTCTCTGGAGGTGACCAACCTCTGACTATAGATCTCCATGCCTTCTCACCAATATGTTGCAGAAAAACTTTCAACATGGCTCTCCATATACATAATTAGAACCTACAGATAAAGGAGGGCTAATGTTTTACCCTTCTTTCATTTTGATCTCGTCACACTCTTCTACGAAAGTGTTTGAAGGAGCGTTCTTCTTGCATGTTCACTTTTACCAGTGCTGATTGATACTCTGTACATTGAGTAACCCGCTCTGATGTCACTTGTTATTTCATTATGCCCGTAGATCAAGTCCCTGTGCACTGCAGTGTGATCTATATATGCGTATGTAGGTCGATGCGTAGATAGTGAATGGTAAACAAAGTAAAGTTACAAACTTTTTAAACCCACGTCGATAAATAACCTACTCTGAGGGGCACTTTCTGTCCCAGTGATTTTGCTATTCAACTATTATGAGTTCAGGTACACTTTGAAGACTCCCTCTTCTATACTAGCTCTAGTGAAAAGCTACCTAATCCCTTAGGTGTAGAATCTCTCTATCACCAATCTCTCGAATGGTGATCTTGAGCAACGACCAATCTCCCGAAAGGTCAAACACTTTCAACTCCCTTGGCGAGCGTGCTCCTTGTCTTCTTTTGAAATAATGGAATTTCTTCAGTGCGTGCACAATATCTCCAAGAACAATATGATCGTGCTAAGCTTCGTGTGTTGGATGATCCGAGAATAAAATATATTTGCTGTGCTTCTCTCTTCTCTCAGTTGCTTGATGACTTGAGCTTGGTCTTCTATTTATAGGGGCTGAGAAGTCTAAGATTCTTACTTTAATATTGAAATAAGTAACTTTCCAATATTTCCTTTCTTTGTATTTACTAATCATTGTAGAACTATGTTTCCTTTATTGAGCGAACTTGTCATCCACGCAAATAACAACTCGTTTTTTCTAATAATTAAATTTGAAAATCTTCGCTTTTGGAAAAGATGCAATCTACCAAATCTGCTGATGTTCAGTCATCTGCAAATCCTGTTCAGTCGGCTGCAGCTCCGTCTGCAGAACTTATGTGTAAAAACTCAGCGACCTTTATAATTTTCTCTTTGATATTGAGTGATGCTCTTTTGACTCTTTCTTTCAAATTATGTCATCCAAGCCATCGGAACAATAGATTTGAATCACATGGAAGCTTTTCGAAATCAATATTCCCCCCTGGGGAATCCATGAAATTTGAGGTGAGATAAAACAAATCTTCCAACTCAAGTTCATGCTCAGAACAAAAATTAATAACTCGAGAATCGTCTTAAACACACAAACTGATGTTTGTAGCAAACTAAACTTTGGATCTCAACAATTGGGTGTTGACTTTGCTGTTGTATTGATTCGTGTTCCATCTATCCAAATTTATGGGTTCCTCTGTTTACCCTCTTAGAAGAATATAAATACCAGACATCTTACTGGCCATTTCCTGAGGTAGTGGGGTGTGGGACGTTATAGTGAACAGTGAGCAGATAGTTACATGCTTTGTGAATACTGATCGGTTCCTGCGTAGTGACACAAGCAATCAGTTGTGTAATGTATAGATGCAGTTTCGTGTCAGTTTGCATAAATAATTCTCAAACTAGTCAATTCCTAAACATGTATCAGAAAGAGTTCACCCAATTCTTAGACATATCTCTGATAGTCTCCAATAAGTTATTTGAACAGCTTCCACGTTGAATAAGATTCAATCTCAATTGCATCCTTATTATCACCATATGATATTCATCATAAGTGAAAATCACTTAAATCTCCAACATTAGTTATATTGAATGACAATCAAGTTGATTTTTTTTATCATGAGCTGATCTAATTTGTTTTTAACATGAAAGCCATCGGTTGACACATCTCGTCCCTATACCTTAGAGCAGATGCACCCATTGGTCAGATCATGAGTCAGACGATGGGTTAAACTGATATCTACGATGGATCTACATGTGGGTTAGACCTTCTGAAGGTCTACCCAGACCATAATCCGGGTCTTCATACGCTCCAACCATTATCCGGACCTTCATTTTTATTCATCAGATTAACTGATTAAAATTCATATATAGTAGGGGACAGACGAACCCATAAACCCTAAATCACAAATGGATGCAGTGTGTGACAAAAGGACTAATAAATAGTAGGGATGCATAAAAACTGTCTGGTACGGACCGGATCTAAATTTTTCGAGTTGGTCTTTGAGTCACTAATATGGGAAAATCCGGGCTTCGGGTCGGTCGATTGCGATTTGGTGCAGTGATTCTCGATCTCGGATCTGATTGTCCAAATTTGAATTGGATACGAATAATATCGAGTTTTCGATCCAACTCCGACTCAGACCGAATTCAACCCAGACCGCAATTGGTCGGGTCCGATCTGATCCTCGGGTCACCTAAAATACATTTTTAGATCATCGGGACTAATCCGGATCAACTTAATCCGGATCAACTTAGATGCCTATCCCAAATAAATAAAGTCTTGGTCCACGATATAGAAAAATCCAACCCTCCCAAATGAGTGCAGATGCTCTTAGAATTTGGGTAGTGGCTTCGAACGACCCGACATAATGTAGTTTTTCATTAGTTCAAATCATGATAATTAAATACGAAAATATGGATGACATGAACAACGGTACCGCTCACCCCGAGAACCAAATTACACGTGGCGACCGTCAATACATCCGAAATCTCGCCTTCTCCCAAAAAAAAAAAAAAGAAAAAGAAAATCGATATTCAAATAATAACAAACAATAATACATTAATAATTGGTATTTGGGATATTCGATTCGATCACACTCCAAACCTCACCCTCCTTCTACGGCCTCTCATTTCGCCATGGCGCTTTCCGTATCTCTCCACAGAACACTCGCTTCCCGATCGACGCCTCCCGTCCCTTCCGCAATCATATCATCCGTTCTCCATCGCCGATTCTCCTTCAATTCCTCTAATGTCTTTGCTAAACCACCATCTCTATTGTTAGCTTCTTCTTCTTCTGCTGCTCCTGTTGTTATTGTTAGAGCTTCGTCACCTACTTTCACCGATGATCCTATCCAGGCAAGTTATGTATACATGCAGTTTTAGTCACCTTTTAAGTGATTGCTCACTTCTTTTTCTTCTTCTTTTTGTCCAGATCATTTCTGTCCCGACGAAGCCCATTGACGGCCAAAAGACTGGAACCAGTGGTCTCAGGAAGAAGGTTTGTGTAACCAACTGATTTTACAAAAAAAGAAAAGAAAAAAGAATGATATGTATTTCACTAGCGCAGTAGTATTTGCCAGATGGCAACAACTGTCATCAATCAAAATTCAGAACACATTCGCTATGTCATTTGCTTGAAAATGATGTGGAGGATTTATTTTGATGCGCAGTTTTGTTTACCTATGTAGAGCAGTGAGATACTGATGGTTTTTCTTCTTCTTTCTCTTCTATACCAGGTTAAAGTGTTTATGGAACAAAACTACCTGGCTAACTGGATACAGGTTTGGGCTCTTCAGGTCTATGTTGAGATGTTTGACGAGAATTTCTTCATTTTCAGATTCTTAGTTGATAATTTTATGTTTAGGCACTATTTAATTCCTTGCCAGAAGACGATTATGTAAATGGTGTGTTGGTACTGGGAGGCGATGGCAGATACTTTAATCGAGAGGCCGCGCAGGTCGCTCTTCGACTGATGTACTTTTTATGTTTCCTAATATTTTAGCTAAAAAGAGCTCACTGAGGTATCTTATGCGGCTTTGAACTGCAGATAATTATTAAGATTGCTGCAGGTAATGGAGTCGGTAAAATCTTAGTTGGCCGGTAAGTATCCCAAACTAAGTTGAGTGCATTTATCTAAGCATTTTTTGGGGTTTTTGTTTCTCTTTCCTGAATGAGCACGTTCCATTTGCCAACACAATTGTGGCACAGTGTCTGTCGGTCAGTTACTTGTAATTTATCAGGTGGTATTGTCGCATTAACATGCCATTTCTATGATCTAATCCTCTACTTCTGGAGATTGGAAGCCCTTACACAACAGTGCAAAGAAGAAACAGCAATATATGGTGTAGTGTATTTAAGCTGTAAATTTGCCTGTCTAACATGGCCTAGTATTTTAGCTAACGTAATGTTGGAGGTTAATCTAAGCACATTGCATCTTGATTTGATAAATACTTCGCTGTTATACTGCACATCACCAAGCCTTATCAATTACCAGCCTGCAATTTTCATATTCTTAACTAAAAGTTCCCATTTTAGAAGAGCTGACTTTAGTGTTGTAATTAAGGGTGTTCTCGTTGAGGTGACATTTTGTTTGACATTTATAGATCACAAAGGACCAATGTGGTGCTTTTTGTGTGCTTGTACAATTCATCTATTCAGTCAGCCTTCATTCATTTCAAGCTTTTGTGTGACACAACATGATCCTGATTGTGGCAGGGAAGGAATAATGTCGACACCAGCAGTTTCGGCCGTCATACGAAAGAGACAGGCAAGCATGTTGAATTACTTTATGTGTTGCTAATGGCTCTTGTATCTGGCGTTCTGGCTACTTTTTTCTTTTCTTTTTCGTAAATTCTCGTGACAAGCGCTAGAACTGCTTGTTTACAGGCTAACGGTGGGTTTATTATGAGCGCAAGCCACAACCCTGGCGGACCTGATTATGATTGGGGTATCAAGGTAATATGCGAGTTTTGTTATAATGTTATTTACTTTAATTTAACCTGCTTGGTTGCAAATTTGTTAATACATACTGAGGTTTTATCTGTTTCCTTAATAAAAAAATCCGCCTAGTTAGTTAGGTTGTTAATGTCCTTCAATCTGTTATATTTCAGTTCAACTACAGTAGTGGGCAACCTGCACCAGAGTCTATTACAGACAAGATCTATGGAAACACTTTAGCGGTACGCTTCTGTTTGTAAAGTTTGTTGTCCTTTTATTGTTTTATTTTCCTCCGAAGGTGCTTAGTTTATTGCATTAGATATCCGTGGTCGTGGAAGCTATAATGTGGATTAGAGTTCACTTTTTTCTTGATGTGTTAGTATATTTGGGATGGTCAGTGATCATTGCAAGTCGTAGACCCTTAATTTACATTTTTATGATTATCTCCATGCTTCAAATGTGATGTTAGATTCATACCAATATTGGGAATGATTTACATTGGCAAGTAGTATAATTATTTATTTATTATTTATTCATGGGGGGAGCTAAGCTTTTCAAGTTTACTTTTTCTCTTTTCAAAGTTCCAAGGTGCTATTGTCTTTCCACTTTGTTCTAACTCAGCAATGAAAACACTTATGTTTGATCTTATATTGGCTTGTCAGAATATTCATCAGTAAAACATGTGGATCCCAGCAATTCAATTTTTTGCAATAAGTTTATGTTGTTCAAGTGAGATAGTATTATGATAAATATGTGCAGATATCTGAAATTAAGATGGCTGAGATTCCAGATGTTGATTTATCTCAACTAGGAACCTCAAAATTTGGGAAGTTCACCGTAGAAGTGGTAGACCCAGTCTCTGACTATTTGGAACTGATGGAGGTATTTGTCAAATATGTATGGACAGTCTTCTGTGCCTGACATACCTCAAGCAATAAATAGTAATGTTTACTTCTCATCTGTGTAGAATGTATTTGATTTCAACCTCATCAAAGGCCTGCTTTCACGCTCAGATTTCAGGTATATATTACATCAAGACAGATATATATATATATATATATAATTGGCCCATCATGTTTATTTCCTAACCATTGTTACAAATCATTTCAATGGCAATGGTGGGGCCATGAATATAGTGTTGACTTGAGTGTCTTTATAAGTCTCTAGAAAAAACGAATACACCTTGCTTTGCAATGTATAATATGCAAACCTTCAGTTATGTACAACTTCTGGAAACGAATGCATACTGATATTTTACTTGAACTCTAACCAAAGTAAGTCTGAAAAATGCTGTAGGTATATCTGCTGCAATTTCTTTAATCAGATTTTCTTTTCAGATTTGTCTTTGATGCCATGCATGCGGTTACTGGTGCTTATGCGAAGCCTATCTTTGTGGAAAAGCTAGGAGCCAGTTTGGTATGCTATCGGATTTTGAATAAATAGCTTTAAATTTTAAAGAGTTTCCTACTTCAGAAGAAATGACTAGTATTAACCTTAACAAACCATGGAGCAAAACTGCATAGTCAATTTTACAAAATTATCGAGGTCTATTCAGCCTATGGAGTAAAACCGTAAAAGTTCTGTGAAAATGGCTCAAATTATTGTGCCTCAGAGCATTAAACATGCTTTACACTTTAAAGTCATGCAACAGATGTTTTTGGTACACTTAGAACATTCTTTAGATTTTATAAATTTTTTGATTTTAAGAAAGTTGCTGGTTCCCAAAATCTAATGTAAATGCTTGATAGAAGATCACAAGTGTGGACTATGGCATGGTATGATGTAAAACCCCAAGTTAAAACATTTAAATTAAATGGGGTCCTCTGTGGCCGTGACTCATTGTACTCTATAAGTAAAAAAGCACAGTTTAATGTTTTCTTGGTGGCTTGTTGTATCAATGTCAGTGTCAATTGGCAATGCATGTTTGGTGTTGGATATTACAGGACTCAATTATAAATGGGGTGCCTATGGAAGATTTTGGACATGGCCATCCAGATCCGAACCTTACGTAAGGGAACACTTCCAGAAACTGCTGTCTGCAGTCTGCAGTCTGCACTGATCACTTATTCTCCGACTTAATTACTTCTTTCTTTTTACTTTGAAACAGATATGCCGAAGAGCTAGTAAAGATTTTGTTTGGCGAAAACGCACCGAACTTTGGAGCAGCGAGTGATGGTATGTTTGCAAAGACAAGCAACTTGCCATTGAGTGCACTATATAACCCTTGCAAAAAAAAAAAAAAAAAAAATTGCATGTCTCACGTCTCTCACAAGTCACAAGTTCAACTATATCAACAATGCCAGGGCTGCATAGTTACTTTCCTCCATGTAGGCTGCATGTACAAAGAGAACATAAACTCAAATCTGCTAATATCTAAAGTTATTAAGCAGGATAATTGAGGAGGGTGGTGGTCACATATTTAACTATTAAGGACAAAAATTTGACTTTTGAGACATGGATAACCAAAATATTTTATATAGTATGTATGTGACTAGTATCCTTGTCTTCGTTTTGATATATACTTATTCACCTCAGTTTTTCCTGAATTTTAGGTTTAGTAAATTTATGATAATACTAGTTATTTACTGTAGATTGCATAGCAATCAAGTTCTTGATAAGTCTCACTACTCCAAACTGCAACGGAAGTCTTTGACGGAGGGAATCCATGACTTGACTTTTGAGTCTTACGTGTATCAATAGTGGATGATTACATGTGTTTTTTGTTCCAACCTTTTTTCAGGAGACGGCGACAGAAACATGATTTTGGGTACAAACTTTTTTGTGACCCCTTCAGACTCCGTCGCGGTCATAGCAGCAAATGCTCAGGATGCCATCCCTTACTTCCAAAGTGGCCCAAAGGTATAACAATGTGTGAAAATTGAAGTGAATTTGATCAATTGCAACTGTTAAATGCTGCATGTCAATTAGAATTAGTTGTTGGTTATTACTTCAAATGCAACAACATACAATGTGTAGACACAAGATTTATAAATAAAGGTGTCCAACGAAATGTACCGAACTAAACCAACAATAATCTTGAGAAGAACATGTTGGAAATGACTGCTCAAACTAACTTGTCTTGGCAGAATAATGGATTGATTATATGAAAAATCTGTAGAGGGTAGCTTTCTCGAATCAATACCTCTTTTTTGTCCAAATAAGCTAAACTTGAGAAAACTATTAAAAACTTAAGATCTTTCAAGGTGTTTGATGGTGGCTTCTCTCCAGAGAAATACTGTATTTGTATTTGCTTTAGGGTCTAGCTCGATCAATGCCAACAAGTGGCGCTCTTGACAGGGTGGCTGATAAATTGAAGCTTCCCTTTTTTGAGGTATTACCCTTATTTTTCAATTTCTGGACTCTCATTCAGCTCCCGTAATAAGGATGATTTATCTTTTTGAATGTGAGTGCAATTCAGGTTCCCACCGGCTGGAAGTTTTTTGGTAACCTCATGGATGCAGGAAAATTGTCAATTTGTGGAGAAGAAAGCTTCGGGACCGGTTCTGATCACATCCGTGAAAAGGACGGAATATGGTAATTGAGTTTTTCATCCTCTTTATATTTTTTGGCTCTATGTTTTTTTAGTGAAATAATATGTTGTCAACGGAACAAACATATTGACTTGGTTCTGAATCCTATGAATTTTAAACTTCAAATAATGAATTTGGAACTTGATCACTGAAATATGCATATATTTTTTATATTCTTGTTAGATTAGATGCATATGCGAGTTAACCGTGTCTTATTTTCTGTATTAAAGGGCTGTGTTAGCTTGGCTTTCAATTCTTGCTTATCGTAACAAGGACAAAAAAGCTGGGGAGAAATTAGTTTCTGTTGCTGACGTTGTGAAGGAACATTGGGCGACCTATGGAAGAAATTTCTTTTCTAGATACGATTATGAGGTAAATATTACTCTTAATTTAGAGGTTTTTGCATGCACATGTGGCTATGGTATTTTACTATACATTTCCCTAAGAACCTCCTTAAATATTGCTTTCCACTCTTGTCTGACTTTGGTTATTTAGGAATGCGAATCGGAAGGAGCCAGCAAAATGGTAGAATATCTAAGAGATCTGATCTCTAAAAGCAACGCAGGCAATAAATATGGTTGGCTAGTGTACTGCATATCAGTTCAACTGTTTAAGTTTGCATGTGATCTGTTTTTGCCATTGGCTAATTTTGCTGTTTCAGGTAGTTATACCCTTCAGTTCGCGGACGACTTTACATACACGGATCCTGTAAGTTAGATTGGCTTCTGCTCCTACAAGTCTTAGCTGTTGAGAGGATGCAAATTCATGGAGAAATGACCGTCTTAATTGTATATGTGCCATCCAATGTGCAGGTAGATGGAAGTGTGGTATCAAAGCAAGGGATCCGATTTGTTTTCACTGATGGATCCAGGATTATTTATCGTTTATCGGTATGAGATTCTATCTGTACTTGTGTCAGCAATCTGTTTGAACCTGTATTGGTGGAATTCACGATATTTTATTTATCCTCTGCACAGGGAACTGGCTCTGCAGGTGCAACAGTAAGAGTGTATATTGAACAGTACGAGCCAGATGCAGCTAAGCATGATGTGGATGCACAAACAGCCTTGAAACCATTGATAGGTTTCTGATGAGTGTCTACTTTACTCGTCTCCAATCTCTTCGACTTACTATTCTGGCCATGTCTATAAATGTGTTCCGTTGTGTTTACAGATTTGGCACTCTCACTATCAAATTTAAAGGAATTCACCGGAAGAGAAGCGCCTACAGTTATCACCTGATTTATGATACCAGCTGCAAGTCATGATGCTGGATCAACAAAATGTGAATTGTTTTTTTGAAAACAGTTGACCAATCCAAAATGTATCTATATCGAATGAGTTATCTTGTAAAGTAACACAAACTATGAGTTACAATTGATGAGAATATGGAATTTGAACCTGATAAAGTTATGTTAGTTCTTTGTTTCTGTTATAAATATCTTGGTAGATAATTTATATATACAGTATATATATTAAGGAACCACCCATATGATTCGGATTTTTTAAAAAAACCACCCATATGAATTAAGTTTTTTTGACACATCCATATGATCATTGTTTTTCTAGAAGTCACCCTTCCAACTTAGGCGATGAATTTAACTACACCGAGGTGCACAAAACTGAGTTATAGTATAGATATATTGTCATGACCATATTTCATCTAAGAAAAATGAGTTTCAGTGCAATTAAATTCATCGTGTAATTTGGAAGTGGGTGGCTTCTAGAAACATAAATGATCTTATGAATGGTTTTACGAAAGACTGGGTCACTTTCGGGGAAAATAATGATCATATGGGTGTGTCAATAAAAATTAAATTCATAAGGGTGGTTCCTTAAAATATCCGAATCATACGGATGGTTCTTTAATATTAACTCATAATTTATTACACCTTAATTGGATTTAATTCTAATTTTGGTTATGTTTCTAACTAGGAGCGTAGTTGTTCTCGAAGTTTGCATTTTTATGTCGTAAAAATGCATTTTTACGCTGTTTTCATTTTAAGCACTATATTTCACCTAAAATGTGAAACACCACAACTAGAATAATATTGAACATAAAATATGCATAATTTAACTATGTTAGGGTAAAAGTATACGTACAATTATGCTCTATCAGGCAACAACTAAACGGAGACCGGTTTCGTCATTTCAAAAAAAATTACCAAAATAACACCATCGAAATTGTGTATTTAATTGCAAATACGGGCTTGTTGGTAACATAAAATATCAGTTGACCTCGATAATCTGGGTCTCTAGCACTGCTCTTTCTACAAAATCTTGATCTGTAATGGCGGTTTTCTGTTATTAACACTTTTTTAAATATTTTGGTTCTCATAAATATGTACACTTACAATGTAGTTCAACATAATTTAAATAGATAAAGATCATGTTTATATGTTTTGACACATTGCCTTAACAATATTGAGAAGAGAAAACAAACAAAAAGTCCTTTCACTTCAAAAAGCAACAACTGACAGAATGTTATTGTCATGCAATTTTTGCATTGATCTTAACCGAAAGTGATAGTTGTATCTCTTCATTAGTTGATCGAGGTGCCTAATTTGTTGATTTGCCTTTGAATGACTTTCGGGAAGCAAACAAACTGTTTTCCGTACGGGTGGTGATTAAATCGAACGAAAAGTCTACTTAGAAACCTATAAGAATGTAGATGTGTATGAGGCACCTGATAAGGGAGCGATTCTTGCGGAGGATTTTGAGCAAAATTTGTCCAAGAATCAATGTTATCAGTGTATCCCAAAGTCATATAATGATTCAAACGCAACAACATACGTTACAATTGGCGAGATTGAAATTCAAATTGAGAAGGTTGATCAGTGTCGTATATATCTAATATTTACTAACGCGGCTCGTATGGCGGTAGGTATTTCAAGCATCTGAAAGAATTTATAATTTAACAAGGGCGACCTGGATGTCGAACTCAAGGGAGCAGTGGAACTTAGTTATGCAGTTTATTAATAATTCATTGAAATAGTTTTAAAGGTTTTTAATTTTGAAAAGTAACTTTGTATTGCGAAAAACGTTGTTGTTAACACTATTAATTAAAAAACAATGATAGGAATTAGATTTCACTACTAACACTCGAACATGTCATGAAAATAATGTCGAGCACATTCATATTGATGTTTATATAAAACTTAGCGAAGTAATGACATTTTAGTTCTCACTCCCATTGTTGAACTATAACGTAAAAACTTATAAAGACGATACAATTCTCATCCTCTCGGTCTATTTAATAAATACCTTAGAACTGTACTAGACTAGTTTCAATCCTCCCGGTGCTCCATTAGTTTTCGTTTTATGCGCTTAACGCTAAATTATTACTTCTCAATCTAGTATACCCGTTGCTCCCGCTTTGCTTATATACTCGATGTTATAGTTTTTTTAATCCCAAAATTAGACTAGGTTCATCTCCCGATCCATCCCTAGAAAATACTACACATACAATTCTAGTAAGCATTTCGTCAAACACCTAATATGCATCGTACTATTATGGATTAAAACACATGTTATCAAATCTGAATTTACTACTAGAAATGTAAAATCAACATGTTTGAACATCTACAAGTGTTAGGGATTCATCAACTCATCATCATCTAATCACTACTTACTCATTTTGAGAGAGAAAACATGGTTTTGATATTAAATCGTACTGAAATAAAATAGAGAAAAGGTTCAGAAAAACTCAATGTGATAAGCTAATGACGAAGGCCCTCCTGACGTGCTAGACTCTCCTTCTTCAATATGCCCGAGCTTCCTTCATTTCTTCCCTCTTTTCTCACCAAAAAGCTTCTATTTTTTGCACCTGAACTAGGGCTCCTTTCACGTGATTTTCTCTCCCTTTCCCTCTCAAACCCAAGGAATATGTTATATTTATACTAGGATTGAGTCGGCATCCCAAAGGTCTTATTTTTCCTTCCCTTTTCGTGTTGGAAAATCAGAAAAAGTTGAAGAGTCACGGTCTGTTGGTCTGCTCGGGCGAGCATAATGGTTGCTAGGTCGAGCAACCCCTTTTATTCCATTAAATATCGATTTTCTGCATTTTTCTGGGAATTTGGTCGACCTTGCTCGGTCGAGCAACAACACTTGGTCAAATTTCTAGTTTTCCGGCCCGAGTTGACGCCTTTTTTACTATATTTCACTCCAAGCTTCTCCAAGTCATGGAAATCATATTTTAACCCTAAAACATCAACAAGAGTATGAAAAACGACATATTTAACTATTAAATCACAAAATATGGGTGAAAGTATATGCAAAATACTTATCAAACACCCCACACTTAAAACTTGTTCGTCCCGGACAAGAATTAAACTCAATTCTCTGAATAACTCAACAAAAAAAAAACTAAACTACTCCTAAATCACTTTCGTAGATGTCAAGCCTTTAAACCCCTAGACTGCCCTAGTGGACAAGTTATATTCTCGTGAGAGTTTTCAGAAAAAGGAATACTCACAAATCCTAATAGCAATCATCCATATGAATTAAACATTAAAATATGTTCCACTAAACATGTCATTACATTGTTTCAATTCTTAAATTTTATAGAATCGTGCGAATCAATCATTTCACTCAAACATTTAGATAAGATCACTCCCGAGCTATAAACATGCAATCATGAAAAAGATTTTCAAAACTAGCAACGCTTAACTATGACTTTAACACAATCTTCAAGCATGATCTTTTAACACACATAATTCACACGCAAGAAATTTACCAAGTTCTTCGCTTATGTTAGCTAGGGCTAGCCCACAAGCTTAGAACATTAGACTCATACTCGAGCGCTAGGCAACAGACCGTAGCACATAAGAGAAGAGGAGTCCTGGTTTATAATAAAGTTGGACATCTCGCAATTCACTCAAATGCTCACATACGTGCATACAAGGATCATCCCTTAGCTATCATTATCAATCAACTCAAATAGAACATTCACAAGCATGTTTAAAGATGTGCAAACTAGACATAGGTCAAGATTTCGGTGGAGCAAACATTAACATCTTTTTATTTCATTTTCATTTGTGACATATTCAAGTACTTCGAGGAGGAGGTCGTAAATATTTAAAAATATGATTTTCCTTTCTAATCTCCGGTACTTGTATAGAACAAACTTTATTTATATTTTTCTTTTCAAAATCATGTATCTTCATAAAGTGTTAAATTTATTTATTTATTATTTATCATTTTAAAAGATGGTGACCCCACACTTAAAACCTGACAATCGTACTGTGCCTAGTTGCATTAAAAATAAAGCATGTGTATGAGCTATTTTTAAAGATAAGATAGCTAAGCTAAAGTCAACTAAGAGCAATCAAGCAAAGTTTCAAGAATTTCAATTTTTGAGTAAAAGTTTTCCTTGCGCGTGTAACTTTAGTTCAAGTTTTCATGCATGAGAATGGTTTATCATAATTGAACTAAGCTA
>JAWWMW010001551.1:0-16790 GCA_035048345.1 Echeveria elegans
TGTAGATCTTTGGTTACAATTAATAATTATTCTCTACATCCTAAAGTTATAAAATTTGGGACTTCGATACCAACCCTGTGCAATTAAACACTGCTTCCTCTATTTCATAATATATGTCCGCTATTTCTTTTTAAATGTCCGCTATTTCTTTTTAAATGTTCAATGTAGTGATAAGTTGAAGAAAAAAATTATATAAGTAATACTTTTTTTAATAAGTGTGAAAAATAAATAGAGAATTATAATATAGAATGAAAAGAGTATAACTTAAAACGACGTAATTTTAAAGTCATAAAAGCCAAACCACAGCTGATAAGGGATCAGGAGACGAATATGGGTAACACTATAAAGGGAATACTAACAAATATATAGAATATATCATGCTTTTATTATTAAATTTATTTGAGCCAAGTAAACTCTTTTCAAAACGAAGTCATGTCGTTTGACTGTCAGATGGTTGATGGCTAAATCTCATTCCTAGTATTACATTCCTAAAGCCTAAAGGATAACCTCAAATTATAAAAAAAAAATAGCAACATGCGTGCAGCCACTTGCATTCGCTATACAAGATCTGAATACTATATTTCATAACGTACTAAGAAGAAACTCTATATAACAATATCATTGTGATTCTACTAAATGATACTTATTTCGACGTCACTGGCTTAATTTTTTTTTTGCACGACGCCATATCTGAATACATATTGATATGTTGATAATATTCTTCATCATCTATCTAATTTTTGTTGAAATTTTAGTCACGCTCACATGGCCTTATGTGACTGGTCGGAGCAATCTAACAGACTTGTCGTTAGTATTTCTGTGAAGAAGATGGTTCATTTCTACATTTCATACATTCGGACTACAACTTGAAATGAACGAATTTTTCAACAGAAACTGCCTGCGAACAGAATACAAAGATGCTCGCTGGTGTTAAATGCTTTCCATTAGTGTCATGCTCAACGCACCGCGACGTAACATCCCCTAGAGCTGCCACGTATGAGTTCTAAAAGACACTAACGCTTCTGTCAACCAGATTTATCTTCTGTCATTTTCTACACTAAGAGATATTAATGTGTATTGGTTTTCTTGAATGAATTACTTATGTTGAACTTGAAATATCGCTTGCATCATACAATAATTATACAGCATTGTCATTTGTTGGATTGCTACATTAGTTTCCTGATAAGCATTTAGGATTCAACATATGCAATGCGATTTGCTGGATTTTCCACCTCTTGTTGAACTCCTCCTGTATTCTGACACCAAAATACAACGAGCAGCTGCTGGGGCGTTGCGAACTCTGGCTTTTTAAAATGATGAAAATAAAAACCTGGTGAAATTTATGTAATCTGACCCAGTCCCTGATGACAGATTGAGTATAAACTGTATATTCTGGAAAATAAGAAGGTTGTGTGCATGGAAGAAGATAATGAAGTTTTGATTCTCATGCTATGCTCTGAAGATCTTGCCATACATTATGAAGCCGTGAGCCCTGAATGAGTTTTTCCACATCTTATAAAGTGATGCTTGAACATGTCGAATTTGATCTGCTTCTTTCCAAAAGTGATAATATTGTATGCCCAACGCTTGTTATATTATCAACCTCAAGCTCTCTACAGGTTGGTGTCATTTGTAATTTGGTGCACTTTTCTCCTAATGTAAAACGTCAAGAAGTACTTCTTGCAGGAGCATTACAACCTGTAATTGGATTGTTAAGGTGGATGATTTACTTTTTTTTTTTCTTGTAGGGGAGGAGTTCTGTGAAAGGGATTCTGAATCGGGATCACGTCCATTTACTGTATTTAATTTCTTCATAATTTTCATTTCGCTTGACAGATCCTGCTGCTCTGAGAGTCAGAGGGAAGCTGCTTTGTTACTTGGACAGTTTGCTGCAACTGACTCATATTGCAAGGTTGGTTTATCAAAAGATTCCGCACAAAGAAGTTTGAGGGTATCTGAATCTGTTACCAGGCAGCCTACTTTTGATTCGCACATTTAAGTTCATCTTTTCTCGAATCTCATTGAGTGAAACCTGTTTTGCACGTTGTACTCTTAAGGTTCATATAGTGCAAAGAGAGACAGTGCAGCCTTTGGTGGAGATGTTTCAATCCCCTGATGCACAACTAAGAGAAATGTCGGCTCGCTCAGGTAACATTCTTTGTTTATCAGGGTTTTCTGTGCTCCGTTGGAGGACACATTTGAAATAAAGTATCTGTTAACAAAGTTCTCGCTCATGCATATACAATATTGGATGATCACTGAGTTGCATGGGATATGCATGCACTCTTTCTGATTTCATGAAAGAAGATTGTATTATGAATATATATATGTTGCAGTTTCCTAACGAAACAAAAGAGATACATTTCTATTATACTATTTTTCCATGCATGCCGATTTTTATTTTCAAGATCTGTTATTGTATTATGCTATAATCTTGTTGTTCCTCTTCCTTGTTTGAAAGACAGTGCTATGATATTGATTTGTAACTTTTTGACACTCTGACAGATAATTAGTTACATTTGTATTTGCTCTGTGTACCAGGGTTGGTTAATCATTTTATGGTTAATTGTTGAACTTGACAATTTTAGGATTCTCACAATCAACCTGGAATTGCACATAATGGTGGTATGATCGATGCCATTATTAAAGCTTCTTGATGCCCAAAAAGGATTATGGATGGCCAGGTTTTATCATCAAGTTTTCATATGAAAATTTCATTCTACAATCCATCAATGGCCATTGTAGGCAACAAAGGATTGCGTTGCTAAGACATTAAAAAGACTTGACGACAAGATTCACCGACACGGGTGATTGTTGACTTTTGTACCTCATGGGGTTGGTATCTTTGCTAGAGCACTTTCTAAGCTATGATCAAGAGTGACGTGGTTGGTGTCATGTAACAACAGTCTTGTGTAGAAATTGTATTCCCTCCGATATCGAGTTGGCTGACTATATGATGTGGCGCGTGGTAAACTGATGGTGCAGGAGGAGCTTGCAAATCGCTGCGTAGCGCCATATTCAAGCGTTTTTTTTTATTGAATGTGGAATAAAAAGTACAAGACGTGCATGACTAGCATTCCGCTAAACGTTCAGGGCTAAAAGACACCTTCACAACATCACTTCGTCGCACGCGACTGTGAAAACAACATACTCAACTATACCTCCGCACAAGGAGACATAACCGATCCATTATGGATCACAACAAACGCTAAGCCTATATTCAAGGCGTTTGTTGTACAGTAGTGATTCAATTTGCCAGTGTATTTCGATTTCCCATGCTTAAAATTTACAAGCATGATTTTCCACTTTTATATATTGACGTAAATACCCCTGAAACCCTCTCCCCCCTTCTTCATATATTTTCATCGCACGTAAGCCAAAGATTCCTTTTTCTCAAGTTTTGAAATTTTCTCTCCTTCCGCCTCGTCTCTCCACGCAATAGCGATCCAGGTAGTCTCTATCTCTGTCACTCGTTCTCATCACGTATCGCCGCTCCGATCTGTTTTCAATTTCACGAACTGTGTTTTCAAGTTAACTGCTTTTGTTCAGTTGTCAGATCTGGTTTTTTTTTATTGGGTTTAAAAACAGCTTGACTAATTCGTTCAAATCAGTCCAGGTTTATTTGACTTTGCCAGTACATGACGGCCCTCTGCATTTTATGTTGTGCTTTTTTTTTATGTTGTGCTAGTTGTAGAGTAACTGGAAAAAATGTTCTATTTTGATGTTGAAAATTCTTGTTTTCATATAATGCAATTAGGAAGCTTTTTTTTTTTTGCGAACAAAAAACAAGCTTTTAATTATTCGAGGTCGCTGGGTTGAATGCAATGCATATGGATACGGTTAGTATTTTCATGGAGGCTGAGCATTTTTCTTATGTTCTTTTCAGCTCCAGTAGCTATGGATAATGCAGCGTATACTTTGAGCAGGAGTTCCATTTCTATCAAGTTGTGGCCACCGAGTGATAACACCCGGAAGATGCTTGTTGAGAGGGTAACCAATAACCTCTCCACTAAGTCCATTTTCACTGGAAAGTTTAGATGTCTTGGCAGAGAAGAGGCAATGGTGAATGCACATAGAATTGAGGAGTTGGCATTTGGTTCTGCCAATCAGCATTATGAAAATGAGCCAGATGGCGACGGGAGTTCTGCAGTGCAGCATTATGCCAAGGAATGCAGTAAGCTCATCTTGGAAGTTCTCAAAAGAGGCCCTGCAGAAAGTGAGGTCGCACCTGAGGGGTTAGCTGCTGGTGATGATAAAGTTGCAATTCCTGAAACATTCTTTGATATTTCTAATGGTAAAAGGGCATTCTTAGAGGCTGAAGAGGCTGAGAAGCTACTCAATCCCCTAAAGGAGTCAAATAGCTACTTCAAAATATGTTTCAGCAACAGAAGTTTCGGCCTTGATGCGGCACGTGTTGCGGAACCAATACTACGTTCCCTCAAGGATCAGTTGAAAGAGGTAGACTTGTCAGATTTTATAGCTGGCAGACCAGAAGAAGAAGCTCTTAAGGTCATGAATATATTTTCATCTGCCTTGGAAGGTGCAACTTTGAAATCCCTGAACTTGTCCAACAATGCATTGGGTGAGAAGGGAGTTATTGCATTTGGGGATCTGTTGAAGTCACAAAGTAATTTGGAAGAATTATACCTGATGAACAACGGCATTTCAGAAGCAGCTGCTCAAGCTGTTTGTGATCTTATCCCATCTACTGAAAAACTGAGAGTTCTGCACTTCCATAATAACATGACAGGTGATGATGGAGCTATCGCCATTGCTGAGGTGGTGAAACACTCTCCTATGTTGGAAGATTTTCGATGCTCTTCAACAAGAATAGGTCTAGATGGTGGGCTCGCTTTGGCTCAAGCTCTTGAGGCATGTTCACATCTGAAGAAGCTCGATCTGCGAGACAACATGTTTGGTGTTGAAGTTGGACTTTCTCTGGGGAAAGCTTTATCTAAACTCCCTAAGCTCACTGAGGCTTACTTGAGTTACCTGAACTTGGAAGATGAGGGAACGACGGCCATACTTAATGCTCTCGAGGAGTATACACCTCACCTTGAAGTTCTTGAAATAGCTGGAAATGATGTGACAGCTGAAGTGGCTCCATCTATAGTGGCACTGTTAAATTCAAAGCCGCATCTGATTAAGCTTAATGTGTCTGAGAATGAGCTTAAAGATGAAGGTGCCATACAGATTGCGAAAGCGCTAAAAAGTAGCCAGGTGAAAGAACTAGACATCAACACCAATTCGATCAAGAAGGCTGGGGCAATGTCTTTAGCTGCAGCAGTTGTGGATAAGCCGGAATTCAAGCTGCTGAACCTTAATGGAAACTTCATTCCAGATGAAACTATTGATGAGCTGAAGGAGACATTTGCTAAGATGCCTGATATTCTTGGACCGCTGGATGACAATGATCCTGAAGGGGAAGATGATGAGGAAGCAGAGGATGAAGGCAGTGTCGATGATGAGTTAGAATCTAAAGTAAAGAACCTTCACATTGAGGATGATGATTGAATGATATTGGAATCTGAGTGAACTTCCTGTTAGGAGCTGTACCAGTTAGTTTTTTTGCAGTCGGCTAGGAGTTACTCTAGTAGTTTTAGTGCTGCTTCACTCGTGTCGCTCAATCTCTTTTAGGCTCTTTTTAGTTATTTGCTTTGGAAACTAAGGACGCAGGATCATCCTTGATATTTTGAAGAATGGGTATGTTGCATTCTTACCTCAATGTTGCTATGTTGTTGTATTCCCTTTTCAATTATCCCCGTTTTATTTATGGAGTTGCTGCACGTATCTATGGCATTTCTGCTTGCTGATAATTGTACATGGTCTGTGAGTTCCAGAAGCCAAGATATTGATCAACTTGGGTTGGCAAAATATTCAGTCCAGTTTCACGATGAGTTCCGAATCCTCAAAACCTGATTAAGAGACCCACCAAATCATCAGCCAGAGAAATGGACAAGAATGTTGCGAGTCCCTTTACATTCAGTGAACGAATATGGGACAAATATTTATGTAGTAGCTGGAAGTATCAAATTACTTGTTCTGGCACGACTTGGATAATTTATGATTGTCTGACATACAAGGTCTGTTTCACTCGTACAAACTGTAACCAACAAATCCTGATTCGATAAATATATATTGCCAACAGCAAGACAATGCCCATGTCTTCACCCCAATCCTTGAAAGTTACAACCTTGTTAGGAACATTGGACTGCCAAGTTAAGGCTTCAAGCTTTCAAGGGTTGAAATGCAATGTTAAGGAAACAGATCCAGTGATGCGCTACTATTTACTACGCCGGTCAAAACGATTTCGTTTTGTTGAATACGACGCCGGTTTTGGATTGCACAACACATAACTACGCAATCCAATGTTAAAGGCTTAAGCCAAAAGTCTCGATAACCATACACCCATTTGGAGCATTTAGCAAGGATATTTAGTACGTAGCTAGTAAGAAATAAAGACGTAAAATGTAAACATATTATAAACTTTAAGGGCTTTTTTATAAAATATATAAATACAATTCGATTGGTCACCTTACCATTTACTCCCATTCGTTTATTGAAATTGGCGCGGAGGGGGTTTGAGATGTGATCGGACGCCAGGCGCAGAGTCGTCCCACTCTCACGCACGCGATAGGTTTGTTCTCCGATTGATTTCGCTTATTCTTCTGGCTATGAAAATTAGGGTTTCTTATTGTGCACTTTAATCATAATCGTTGCAATTGTCAATCCGATTTTTATTTTTATTTTTATTTTTTAAAAATTTAGGTTCAGAAATCGGTAATAACTAGGGCTGATGATTTTCCCAATTTTGTTATAGCTGCCTTGACTGATATAAATAAGATCACACAACGATGTCTAGTTCTTTGATCTTATGACCTCGTTGGTGTCTGTAACAATATAATGTATTGTGATCCCTTGTGGATGTTTACTGCAATGGAACTGCTTAATGTTTGAATCGAATATGTTTTCCCTTATTTTGCTGTAACTGCATCCATAGCGCTAGCTTCATAATTTCTTGGTCTATAAATTATCAAGATATTGTAATACTTTTATTTAGGGAGAAAACAGCACAAGTTGTTACCGCCTAGAATACCCTTTTAGTTGCCTTGGCTAGCTGATTCTAAAAATGATAAGCAGTCTATCTTCGCCTCCTATATATGCAACAAACCCTTTTCATGAATCTCAGTTTTAGTTTCTTGCGTAGTTAAACCCAACTTTAACTTCAAAACACCTAATTTGCGGCTTGTTTAGTACTGATTGCATGCATGCTAGTTAAGATTTGGTTTAGATAATCCCAACAAATCTTACCCTGCATATTTCACATTAAGGGGATGCAATTTCTAACCTATCAACGGGGATCTGGTTTCGGAAACGGATACGTCAACCCTAGGGGCCATCAGAAATTTTTAATTTTTATTTTAAACTTTAACGTCTATGCTTTCCTAAAATGAAAACAGATCAAGAGCGATCTGAGAGTAAAACATTGCTTGTGTGCTTTGCTAACTGTGTTTTATAAACTTTACTACAAATAAAGTTGCCATCCTCTTTACAGAAAGTATTTTGTAAATAATGGTGATTAGTAAGGGATCATGTGGACGCTCAATCTATGCCAAAGTGGTATGACGTACTCTTGCTTAAATGTTAAATATAAACTATTATCAAGATTAACAACTCTTATGTATTTCTTTCCTTTAAAGTACCACTTAGCAGGTACTAATGTGCTCTTTTGTAAAACTGGTCTTGCTGGGTTCAAGTGGGCAAACCATCTTACATGGATAGCATTAGTTGAAAGTAAGTTATTGTACTTGTAGAATTGTGAAGCGTTTAGAGCTCTCGGAGGGGGCCTGATTCATTATATTCACACTACTTTGACAGTACACAGTTCACTTTAGGAGTGTGAACCACATACCACGTTCTTTAACTTTACCAGAAATATATCTAGGCAATCTATCTGGGACCAAGCACAAAGGTCATACCCAAAAGTCGCATTATACTTGCATAACATCACTTAGTAGGGAACAATGTAAGAGCTGGTATTTTGATATTTGCGGGGCTTTGTTTTGCTGGAGTTCACAAATACATGTAGTTAAATCTTCACAATGGAAAATAATGGACTGTATTTAATCCTGGTGTTTGTTTTTGTTATATTCACTTTGGCCTCGCTCTATCCAATACTTCCATATTTTGTATGGGGTTAAGCGAGCCTTTGATTTTGCATGAAACATGGTAAAGCCTCAAGTTGCTTAAGATAGCATTTTCCCTTCCTCGAAACTGTACTTAACTCTACCCCTCTCCTTCGGCACTTAACTATTAGTTTCTCTTACTGTTGATAAATTTATGAGCATAGATACAGGTTAGCAAGTGGACTATCACTATTTTCTTCTTATTTTTGTTATCTAAAAGGGCTCTTTTATATTGGTCTGAAAAAAGTTTATGGGAACATGCTTAAGCAATCCGTACAATTATTTCTAGTAATTAATGGAAAGTTGCTCACTAAAGACAGCCAAACTACTAAAGCATTGTGCTTGATTTAGATGAACCAGATTTGAAGTCGATTGTTTACGTCATAAAATAGAGTACCATATTTACCTGGGCTCGCACTGTTTTATTTGATTTGGAACTTGACTGTTGCTAATTGATCTATTTCCTCAAATAAGTTGTGCCCTACGTGTTTGGTTAAATTAGGAGCATGGAGTGACCCAGCGACATTGATTTGATCCTTGCTCATTATATGTTACCTTGTAATCTCTAGAGTGGAACCACACCCTCCATATTCGGTAACATTAAAACCACATTAGTAACATTTGTTTTGTCTGCCATATTATTTCATTAGAAGAAAAAAAAGTTCTCCTTGACTAATATGTCGTCTGCAATGGGACCATGCACATCAAGCATTTAATCGTAGCTTAAGGGAAATTAGATTTTCTGGTTTCTTCCATTATGACGTGATTACCTTTTCCATATGATAGTGCTGCTTGATGCTAACCATGTCTGCGATTGTTTATTGTGCAAGAAATTTGTTAATTACCTGTAAAACACTGCCAATGTTGAGATTTTTCTTACCCATTTTTCTTTTCCAGCAACAATGAAGATACTGAGCTTGTTTATTCATAGAGCACGACATATCCAGAAAATGCAGGTATTATTTCTTAGTAACTTCATCAATAAACAAAAGACAGAAGAGGAATAAGAATACTCAATTTCAGTTATATTAAGGAAAATGAAAATCTGATTAGTCTGTATGATTATGCAACTGGAATAGCAGTCTGGAGATTTTTCGGTAATTGGTATGTTTTTTCTAATTCAATATGTAAGCATAATTCTCCCAGCACAATTAGCTGGAAGATGGAATGGGACTGATATTTTTCTGAAAAGAAATCCAAACAAAGAATAATTTTTCACTCATATGTGCTGCTACTGTGTATTCTTTTGCCTTTTTTGAATCTTCTTTTTTCTATCTTGCAGTGTGCCGCGGACTAACAGTTTTGATATTGCAAGTGGTGCAAAGGGCCTTTCTCAGCTGCCTCCTCTTTCCCCAAAGTAGACTTTCATACCACTATAAATTGAGCCCCTCCCTCCTCAGTTTTACATTCCAAGTTTGAAGCCTCAACTATAAAAGTATCTGCTCCTCCCTTTGTTCCTCAACTCTACTAGCCTTTCGCTGAAACATCAACGGTTTGAATATGTCGACAGTTGTTCATCATGGCTTGCACTCACGTTTAGAATCACAGATGATGGAGTACAGGACTCTGAAGCTCAAATTATCATCCCCAAAGCTATCCTTTTCCCAGTCCTTAGAAATGGTGTTACAGTCCTGCGGCGCCATTGTCCCTGGAGATTATGATGCTAAGAAACTCGATGATCATATCAGCCCTAGTCCTAAAAAACTCTGCCCAAATACAACATCAAGCGAGAAACTGATAGTCCCTTATGTGCATCCATCAGCCAAGCATTCATCCCCATGGCTCAGCGAGAAGAGTTTGAACCTGTGTACAGAGAACCTTGGCAGCGAGACTGGTTCCGAGTTAATTGAAAACAGCATTTTCTCATCAAAGGCTTGTTCAACCACTGAGATTAGTATTACAGCAAAGAAGGTGCAGCAGCCGATGAAAAACCATCAGGTGCACGCATGTAAGAATAAGCAGTTCCCACCTCCACTATTGACGACATTATGTGGACCGGATTCTTTACATATCAAGCCTCACCGAGAAGATGGAAGGTTGATACTGAAAGCTATAAGGAGTAACCCAATAGCTAGAAGCTGCTTCCAAGTTGACAGAAGCAACGGCAGGCTACGCTTATCCTTAGCCCACTCCACCAGAAGTAGGACTGAACAAGATGCAGGGGCGGAGCCAGGTGGGGGCGGGTGGGGGCGGCCGCCCCCACCGTGGCCGGAGAATTCTAATAGTACTAGAGGCATCAACGTGAGCATTGATACCCGATTCGTGGTACGGTCGTACGATTTGCGAATCCGAATTCACCGAACCAAAGGTCCGTCGATTGGCGAATCGAACGGATTTGGCAGAGTTTCGGTTGGTTGGGTGGCAAGATGAGAAAATTCAACAAAAGAAGAAGAGAAGAAAACAAACAAAAAAAAAAAGAGAAGAATAGAGAAAAGTGAGAAAAAAAAGCAACGCGGCGGAAGAGGAGCTGATGTGCGGCTGCGTCTAGGGTTTCCGTGTGTTTTTTGTTTTTGTTTTTTTATTTGTTATAAGAAGTAAGCCCAAGTGGGTCAGTATGGGCCCAATACTATGCCTGTTTGACTTTGAACAATTAATTCACTTGTTGCAAATTCTTGACTGTAGGTGGTTTTATTTTGAAATTTATTAGGTTGACCAGCAACTTTTGACCAATTAAAAGGTTTATATTTTTATATTTTTTTTGATGAAGTATATTTTTATATCTGTTTATTTTAATAATATCGGTACATCATCTTTATCTTATAAATCTGTAACTTTTGGTTTTTACATTTAATTAAGAAGGTAGGAGATGTGGCTATGTGTTGTAAATTGAAATTGGGTCTATGTTTTTATGGCTTGTATGGATTTGATGCGGGTCTGCGCCTCTACGGTGTGTTGATTGCTTCCGTTGTACTTGTGTGTTTGATTCGTGTCGATTTTTATGATTTTGTGTTGCTTGAGGTTTTAGGGTTTGAAGCAGTTGTGTTCTGCTTTTTATAAGGTGTTTTTCTTATTGTGTTGGTGTACTGACAAAAAAAAAATTTCGGGGCGTTGCCCCGAACCCCCTGATAAACCCGCCCCCACGCCTGAGATTTTCTGGCTCCGCCCCTGACAAGATGGGAATGACAAATAAGATTACAATAAGAATACAGAAGGTCTGTGTTCTGATCAGATCATGAGGATGTAATGTAAACAATTTGGAGCTTGTTGAAGGTGCTCAAAACCAAGAAAGATGGATCAACTAAGGGCATACAGGCTACATCTTAGAATATTATATCATTCTGCATGTTTGTGAATTGATGAAGGATATGAAGAATGCGAAGAAGGAAAATAATGATGAGGTAGATGGAAGTTGAGCCTCAATTCTTGGTCATCTTGAAAGATAATAGTACTTCTAATGAATAAGGAATCTCATTATTCATATTCTTGTCAGTTGCCGCTTTCTCTTCTTTCTCATTTCCCTTTTTCTTCTGTAAATTCCCCAAGTTTTTTTTTTTTATATTTTCCGTGGAAGTAAAATGTTTTGTTGAATGACTGACTGCTTATATTTTCTGAAATCATAATTTCTAATTATGCATGTCAAAAGTAGTTTCTCTTTGGCTTATTCAAGAAGACCAAAGTCGCTCGCGCTATAAAAATAATTAACACTTTGTTTGGTTGGAGAAAAATGTAGAGAATAACAATGAAAGGGAAATTTAAGGCCCCGTTTGGTTGCGGGGAAAAAGGGGAGGAAAGGAAAAATTAAAGAAAAATTTTGAGTGAAAATGAAATGTGTGTTTGGTTGTAAGAAAAAAATGAAAAAAATAGACAAAATGCTATTAAATTTCCCTTACAACTTTCTCATGAAAAAAATCTTTTTTTCTTTAAATTTTATTCTCCTCACTTTTTTCCCCGCAACCAAACGGAGCAGAAAAAATTGATTTCCAATGGAAGATTCAGAGTTTTTTTAATTTGATTTTCACTTTTTTAAACAACCAAACACATCCCTTTGCCTCCATGATCCATGCGTAGCTTAAACAGTTGTTGGAGTGGATAGAGAGTCATTCAACTAGGGTTCTTTTACTAGTGAAGATGAAACTGAAAGATTGATGCTCATGAAAATTTGACGTGATCTTAGGTTGTATCTTGAGGAACCGGACAGAGCCATAGTGTTCAAGTAAACCAAAACGCAAAAAGAAAAAACCTAAATGCTGAATCCATGCAAGTGATTTCCAGATTTGTGTTGTTGAGAAAATGGTGTGTAGGGGGTAACTTGAGAAAACTGAAAAGAGAGCTTTCAGATTAATGCTTTGGAACGTACGTAATAATGTGTTATTGACATTCATATACCACATGTTTTCTTTTTGATTGGCCGAAATCATCGTCCTCATCATCATGCAGCCAATCCATCTGTTACATTAGCCAGATTTTGTACTGCAAGAAAATCACAAAAAGTAAAAGTGCAGTGCAGCATTACCGGGATAAGAACAGAACATCAGCCCAGCATTGCTAATGCACTACATTACACTCTTTTTCATTAATTCAACCAATGCACACTACTCCCAGCTACCACACACCACTTATTTGGCCGGGGATGGACGGAGGTTTGATCTGAATAGTCAAGTTAAGACATCTTAGTTATTCGGTGTCACATCACATATCGGTCTTCGCTTGTTCATGAAAATCTTAGAGTCCATGGTACAATGACATGTTACTATCTCACATGTTCTTTTCCGACACATTATGACCACTTCTTTTGTTAGTGTATACAACTTTTGTAACTTTAGATAGATCGAGTGGACATATCGAAGACATAAAAGATACTTATAGGATTTGATAAAGTTAGCTAATGAATACTTTTCAAATTATTTCTGTATTAGCTTTTTGGTTAGATGAGATTATATATATTATGAATTTATGACATCTGCATCAGTGAAGTACTGTACCGTTCTTGGTCCTTAAGGAATCGATCTTTTACAGTTATTCATGCGGATTATAAAATGGGATTTCGGCCGACAATATTTTCTCAGTAAGTAGCTACTCCTATTGAACAAAAACAATCGCAAAATATTTCATTTTCTGTGTACTTACTAATGACTTTGTGAAAGAATGAGAATTTTTCGGCGGGCATGAATAGTGGAACTGACATTTGCTGACTGATGTAACATCAAAGCGAGGCTGAAATATACTCCCTCGGCCATCCGTCCCATATTTTTCTTCTCATTTCTTTTTTTGATGTCATAAAATTTTCTTCTCATTACCTTAAATGAAAAACTTTTTATTCCACATTTACACTCTCTCTCCAATCTATTCATTTTCCACTCATTCTCTTTCATACTTTTACTTCACGTAACATAATTTTTTTAAAACCGCGCCACCTATCCAATGGGACGGAGGGAGTATGACATTGTAATATGATTATATCTATACTGAGTAGTATACTCTTATGGGGGGGCGGTTAGTTACATAACTCTTACAACCATACAGAACGGGACACACGAAGTGAAAGAATGGTTGTCGCCTGCCCTTTAACACTCATTTTCCAGGTACTGCAAATGCACTCTGGTCTCTCTGTTGGCTTAAAATTTGATCCTTCGGTGAGGTCATCTTACCACCAGCCTTCCGCAATTTTTCTGTGGTGAGAAAGCCAAATGTTAGTCCATTTGGTTGTTTTAGCTTGTCACTGAAGTATACATCAAATGTCCAATATCACTAATATTTTTAATCGGATGCCACAAAAGCTGGCAGTCTAAATACCAGAAGAGCTGAAGAGTGGCACACTACATGCCATTACATAACGATAACATCATTGCAAGAAAGATTTGTTCACAAAGTTACTCTAGTTCAGATGTGACTATCTAACTACGTCTACATTTTTTCATTCGAATCGCGATTTAGCATTCATATATCTCAAACTCAACTTTTGTAGATATATACTTACCAAAATGAGCAAATGAAAAATGACCATTTGTTTCTTGTTAAAAATATATCACCAGTGAAGTGGTTCTATGCCTTTGTTCTCTTTTAAACTTTTATATGCCAATATGCAACTTACAGTTACAAGAGACTTTTGAACGAATCTATGTTATAATACAGTAGCAAAACAGATCATTGCACAATAAATGGGGAATGAAGACCTAAAATGAAACTTGGCACCACCACATAGCCCCCCATTATCATAGCTAATAAATCATTTCACATAACTTACTTGATGAGTGATATTAGGATATTTTACTAATCACATAGCTCACAATTATTATACTAAATCTGTTTTGTTATCTATAAATGATAGTGTAGATTGATCTTAATTTCTTAAATACAAGTCTGTTTGCAACACTAATGCCAGTAAAGTTTTAACCAGTATAACCTTAAAATGAAAATGACTAGAAATACCAATGAAAAGAATCCAATTGGCAGTTGAAAAGAAATACTTGCCTCGTTTCATTTCAAGTTCTTTGTCGAGTTCTTCTTTCCATTTTCTTTGCCTTGCAGCAAAACTTGAGCTGCAAGTGAAAATTTCATTTTCCATAAACAGTGCCATGCTGCTTAAACATTAATTGCATTTAAAACTGGTAAGATTTGAAATCATACCTTAGACTACAATTTTCCTGCTGATTAGCTATGAAATCTTTCCATTCATCAAGCTCAGGGGACTGTTCTTCTTGCAGATTCCTATCACACTCTCCTCCACCCACATTTGACGCACGCTTGGTACGCCTTAACGGGCTTCCTCCATTAGGAGCATTTACAGCCGAGGAGAGCCGCCTGCTAGGTAGCCAGCTAGGTGACTTGCTTTTGGGAGGTAAAACTGGTGACTTCGTTGCCTTTGCATCATCTGCCACTTTCATAGCAGATGCTGGTCCAGTTGCATTTAATGTATTGTAGAACTCTTCATACAGAGGTGTTTGTAGCTTTTTCAGATCCAAAGCCTGAGCCGCAAACACAGATGTAAGTAAATGAGAATTACATAAACAAAGTCTTCCTTGAAAAACCAACACGGAAAAAAGCACATTTTTTTGTCATCATGGAGAATGTAGTGTAGTTATTAACGACAAAAAAAATGTGAGGTCCGTATCACGAAGTTGTCATTATCAAGAGTTACTAGGTTCTGGAATCGGATTAAGCTCTTTCGCAGTTGTTGGGATTTAGCCTCTCTGCTTGTTGTAAAGATATTTTTTGTCAATTAAAGCTCCCTTTACTTAAGGTTCTGAAGGAAACTTAATATAAGACAGCCATTACCTTTTCATCCAAGAAGGCCCTTATCTTGGTCTCAGTAACCTCATCGTCATCATCAGGCGTTGAGTGCCCGCATGGAGAGACAAAGTCACCTTCCCCTGCACCTGAAGTTGCTAACCTCCCAGCTGCATAATTGAAAGCTGGAGATACGGTGACCCCACTACCATGAACCTCGGCGCTCAGGTCAAATTTGCAAGGCCAGCCATCACGTTGTTTACCGATGGGATTAAAGCTCTTCATTTTTAGACAAAGAGAAAGGCAACAAAAAAAGGTTAGCTAGGTTGATATAATAATTATGGGCCTTACACTCAACTTAGACGAATCAGTTACCTTATTCATATCACCAGAAAGCGAAGCAAAATCAAATTTCGCTTCACCATCATTAGGCTCCGAAACAGGGTTAAAACTCTTCATTGGAAACATGAATTAATGAGAGCAAAGTAGTTAGATGACTATGAAATTAGATATGACACCTGTAATAACAAAACAATTAGATACCTTATTGCAGTCCCCCAAAATAGAAGGAAAGTTGATATTTGCTGATGCCCCACCCACAAACTCATCCTTATCAATCATACACATGTCCTCATCGCAACTGCTCCTTCCCCAAACGAATCCTCTTCCGCAGGAATTCTCTGGATACACAATTGAACATCTAACACTACCAGTGTCACAAAGCTCTTTCAAACCCGTGCAGCTATCTTTGATCCCATGATTAGCTCTGCAACAAGAAAAAAAAGGGTGCAGTCTTTCAGCTAGGTGGAGGGCGCAATCAAGGATCGAACCTTATCTTTACAAAATTGAAAGTATGCAGTGCCAAATCTCGTACAATTTCCTTTGGTCACTCTGAGGGGTTGATGCTGGACTTCCAGTATCACCCTAATCATGAAAATCAATGTATAGTGGTTATATAAACGTTTTATGCAATTAGTATGGAATAATAACAGAACAATACTAACTCTGGGTAGGCAGTCAGGTGCTGTTTTGGTGTCTTGGCACTCCCAGGTTACAAATGGATGCTGCAAATATGGAACAACATTTATGCCATTAAAAATTGAGCCACTTTTTTTTAATGATTAATGATGATTCTGAATCATGAGAAACAAATGCAAGTCGTTTTGTTTAAAAGATTTGATGATTACTTCCAGAAGTTCAGCTGCAGAGGCCCGCAAATGTGGTTCCCTGTAACAAATATATAACATAATGAGATACGGTACTAAGATGTTCAAAGCCCGAACCACGTAATTGATTATGAAAGGGGAGCTGTTATTCGCACCCCCCCCCCCACGACAAAAAACATTGTACAAAATTACTGAATTGTCCTTTCTTATACATTTCAAATTTTCAATTTAAATCCATTAATATTAAAAAATAAATTTATAAAAATCATAC
>JAWWMW010001552.1:0-22124 GCA_035048345.1 Echeveria elegans
TTCTATATATCATTGGAAAGCTGATTCAAAGAGCTACAATTCTTTAGTTTACGTCAAAATCAGATTCGGACCCGAAGATTGCCGAAAATGGATCCGAAATTACGGTGCTGCGAGTGACATCGCAGCACCAGATCAGCCAAATTTTATAGTTTTAGAAATGAGTCATAATCATAAATATTAGTTATAGTAAAGCTACGTTATTGATCTTGTATGTTTCTACAATTACACAATTTTGAAGAGTTTTTAGCTGCTACTCGATCATAGTTCGACTGTCTGTTTATTATATTATTTAGAAAAAAATATTATCCTTTTATATAATACAAATGAAGATATTAGCTAAGAAAGTTTTAATATGGTAGTTGAATAGTTGAAGAGCATTAATATAATCAGAAATGAACAAGTTGATAAAAATTGCATAATCAAGTCAAAAACAAAGAACATGAGAGACCCCATAAATCCTCCCCTCCGATTTATTCTCCACTACACTATGTTACTTAATTTGGAATTAAAAATAGCTTCCATAACAAAACACGAAAATGGCACACACACAATCTGATTCGGTACAGTCACCCCATTAACTGTACCGAAATTTCTATCCTAATTTTGGATGTCTTCACCTCAGAATCTGATTTCGACATAAACTAGAATCAACTACAGTTTTCTAGTTTACGTCAAATTCAGATTTTGAGCGAATACACACGAAAATAGGATAAAAGTTCTGGTGCAGCTAATGGGGTGGTTGCACCGGATCCGAATCTCACACAAACTACCACATACATTTAATTTAGGGCACAAACTGTCAAATTTTTTTTTTTGCGAAAGATGTACTAAACTATAATATTTTTCCAATTTATTGTCTGAAATATCATTTTTTCCAGACGAATGCTTGAATTATAAACAATTTTCAGTTTACACCATAAACAATCATAGTTCTAAAAAAGAATAATAATAATTAAATGACCTAAAAGGTATATAAATTTTATACTGGATTTGTTCATAATTTTAAAATTACTACTTCACATAATATTTAAAATAAAATGTTATCGCAGTTAAAAGAATGTAAATATATTTTAATATTTAAAGTATAAGTATGCTTAAAGAGCTGTCATTATAAACTTAATTTAATTATTCTTACAAGCAGAAGTCTTTTACTTTATATACTTTTGTTCTATTCTGAATTTTAATTAATTTGGTAATTGACACTTTTCTAAAATATAAGTTAAAATAAAAGCGTATTTACAAAAAAGTAGTAAAAGAATTTTTTATAAGAATAATTAACTTTTGCGTAAGCACCTATTAAGCGTACTTCTACTTTAAATTTTAGAATATATTTATATTCTACAAGAGAACCGACCGTCATCCCGACGGGATGTGGCGGGAACTTGTGTTTTTGATTCCTATATATGTTTTCATTCAATTTCCCTCAAATTTCTCAACGTTTTCCACTCTACTTTTCATCATCTACGATGCTCTGTTCTTCGATTCTTCTCACATTGTAGTAACGAATGGTGTCGTTGGTATATGATGATGAGTGTTGTTGGTATAAAACAATGATGGTTTTAGTGACGAATAGTGTCGTTGGTATAGGACGATGAAGGTTTTAGTGATAAATAATGTCGTTGATATATGATGATGAGTCTCGTTGGTATAGGATGATGAGTGTTATTGGTATAGGGTGATGAATGTCGTTAGTATAGGGTGATGGGAAAAGAGGGCAGGGTAATACGAGAAATACATATTGGATGACGAAGTCATGCGTTCATCGATCATATTCTATTATATAATAGATTTTAAATAATACTAAATTTTCTTAAATTTTAGTTTGAATAATAAGCCAATTAATAATATTAAAATTATGATAAAATGCAATATATATATTTTATATATTATTTTATATATTTTATAAGGTGAATAAGAAAAACCAACCCCCGGTCACCGATGATGTCAAATCCAAAGCACCAACCACCAATTCGTCGTTCTCTCTCGCCGAAAGGCGATTCCACCGTTTCACATCAAACAGTCACCACTGGCGGAGTCCCTTTGTGAGGACTCAGTTTTGGCGATTTATGGTGGTTTTATTCACGACGTCCTCTGTAGGTTTATCAATAAATTATTATTTTGTTGTTGTATTTCTCCCCACAGTTATGTGAGGGAGTATTATTTCTTCCCACTTTGTGAGAAAGTCTTTCTTTGTGTCATTGTGTCATTTCTTCTCACTTAGTGAGGAAGTTTTCTTTGTGTCTTTATCAGTCAATTGATCCTTGGTGGTCTTTAGGGTTATGCTAGCCTTGCATTTATTTGCTTGATGCTTTATTGGGTATTGGTGTCCTTGACGACCTGTGCTTTAGTTGATTTTATATGTACTAGATGTAATTAGTCTTGTACAACTTATTGTACCCTTATAACCCTTTTATCAACAAAAAAAAACTAGTTTTCTTGTAGCTAGTATTATTTCTTTTACTTTTTTAGAAAATATGGTAATTCATGAAGTAAATGGATAATCGGTGATAGTTCGTACTCTAAATTAAATTGATATTCCGTGCCTTACATTGAAAATATGTGATAGTTCGTGTACATAAAGGAAGTACTATTATTCATACTTTTCAAATCATTCATTTTTTTTTAATATAAACACTCTATTTCTTTAATCGTTACCTATTTTCTCTCATTTTTTTCATACTTTCTTAATTAATTTTCGTGTACTTAGTCAAACATAAGGATTATTATGGGACGAAGGGAGTATCACTAAATCCGAAAATAAGTTACTCCGTATAACTAATCAAGAAGGCATTGTAAATGAATCAACCTTAATTTACACCACTCAGACTTCTAGCTAGCAAGGTAAGAAGACCTAAAGTCAACAGAAGTGTGCCTTAATATTCTTGAAGGGAGAAACTAACACTTGCTAGAATGACGGATCATAGTCCAGTCATATTTTCAACTCTGATCTCCAAATCTGTCTTGAATTTAGACTTCAACTTTGTACAAGAAGTATATCAGAAAAGGAAGAAGAAAACTTTGTACAAGAAAAATAGGGTCCACAGGTAGTACAACGAATTTAGTATCACTCGTTGTTACTGTATAATAATAATTCATACGACACCACTCATGTCTACTTTGAATAAATTATTAAATATATTGAAATTTTTATGCACTCGTCAGTATTACACCATGCTACATCATCACAATCTTCCGCTGTTTTGCTGAGCCAGAACCTTCAATCTGCAAACCCTAAGTAGTACTACATTCCAAATATGGATATACTCATGGAACCCTAATTTCTATAGTATACAGTACAATACTCAAAAAATTACAGAAGTTTGTAGGGATTAAATTTAGGCAGCAGACCGTCATTTGCACTCAAATTAAAAATGATACTATATAGTTTTATCGAATAAATTATACTCTTTATAAATAATTCAATATATTAAACAATGACTGTTTTAACCGTTCCAAAACCTACGGAGTAAGATCCTACTACTAATATATAAACCCTAAATTAACACACAACAATATCTGGTGGATTTATATATTGATGGATTTATATAGGAGTATTTGGTTTGTTATGGCATCTTTGACCTAATTATTGACCTAAATTAGTTGTTTTCATGGCTCTGACTGTGATGAGAATAAAATGGACGGAGGACAAGACGAGGGCCCCGCTTCCGCAGGCGCGCACGCCAAGGACCCACACTGCATTAGGGTTGACATTATTTTCAATAATAATCATCATAATGTGTATAAAATAATCAGGTTAACTATGGATCACTTTCATTTTTTTACTACTAGTACATAACACGACAGCCACCTATGACCCAGCAGCATGTAAACTCACCGTCCTACTTTGTTTTTCTACCACTGCCGCCGCCGGGCTCCACCTTAAACTAATAATTTACCAATATTTAATTCTTAACCAAGTAGATTTCTTAGGGTAAATGGGATTCGGATCAGTGAGAGTCAAAAATAATAGACCGAATACCACACGTCGTAATATGTAGTTTCCGTGCGAATTCATTCAGTCATAGTTGCTTATACAATAATGTTCTTGAGAGTTTGCACATGTGGTTTTAGGGTCAGGTCAGGATTACCACAATATGCAAATAATCAAAATTTGGGTGAATGTTTTGGCCATTGTTCTTGTCTATTAATGACATCACTATCAATGGGGTGCGACTTGTTTAGAGGTATAGTCAATGACAAGGTCTTAAAAACATGCATGACATTGATATTGATTTTGTTTGGTGCGTTGAATTTTGCATACAACCATTGAATATTTGAATGTCACAATTCAGTGTAGCCATTCTCCCACTAGAGATCGTCTTTGACAACTATTATTCAAATCTCAGTCAACTGAAACACCTGACAGCCATTCACACTGATAAATGGTAAACAAATGCATATTTCTCCCATCGTGGAAGTCATAACATGAAGTATATAGGAAGTACTAGAGCACTCCCTAGTATTGTTGACATCCATAGTTACAAATTTTATTTGTCAAAAAATTTAATTATGAAGTCGCCTTACAGAAATAAGTTTTATATTTAAAATTAATCAAAATATTTTCTTGTTTTTGGCAGTTCATGTCTGAAAAAATTTGAAAACACGAGAATCATTTTAACAATGTATACAATTTCCAGGCAACCCTTTAGGTAGAATTTATAATCTTTTCCCCAAATTATTATGTAACCTATAAAAAATATTACCCCGTAACACAAAATTTTATGTTTTTTCGTGTAAGCATGTAAAAAGTTGTCGACATTTCAGTTTGTTTATACAGTATATACCTATGTCCTGAAACAATTAATATTCCTAACAAGAACAAATAAAGGGCTGAATAAAGGATATTAATATAAGTTTAATGATATTGGATTGGAGCCATACCCTTCCAAGCCCTTCTCTTATTGTAGGTTTTGTGGGGCTGACATATCATCACCATCCAATGCAAACCATATATACACTACATTTATTTGGTGAGATATAAATAAACGACTTTAAATCCTTTCCACCCAAAATAATGTTTTACTACAAACTACTGTCTATTAATATCAAACTGACCTTTTTTCCGATTATATATCAGACTGGCCCTTGAACAATAAAAAATAAATGCTAATATAAACAATTATGACTTCACAGAATATCAAATTAGTAGGCTATTAAATATGTGAGTATCAACCTCAAATCATTCTCCAAATAATACTTTAATTTGATGCGCCAACTTTTACTCTTAAAAGGACAGAATATATAATGAACAAGGAAAACTTTTGTTAAATTTTCAAAATGTAATTATCTTTATTTGTTTCAAAGACAATAAATGTCAACCCACAAATCAAAATTTATCAATTTTGGTCGTTTATTTTTTTTCATCAAGACCACTGACTGAATCTCACTGTTCAACTAAATTTAATGCAACTTGTACTGAATAAATCTCACTGTTCAACTAAATTTAACCCACTATATATAAAACCCTAGCGGGATGCTGCGAATCGAGTTTATCATTTCTCAGAATTACAAACACCACACAAACACCAAATAACAAATAGCACACCAAAGGAGACATCTCTCTGTAGCATATATATTTCAAGAAGTGCAAACGATAGCAAGAGAGAAGTAAGAGCACACGCATCATAAGAGAATCTCTCTCATCAGGCACACAAAGACATAAAGCATTTTCATCAGCATAAAGTATACTTTCTTTGTATCAATGGCTGAGGAGTATCATCAACAACAGTCCAACATATGCAGCCAGAATTGGTGGAGTAACAACAACAACAGCACAAATAATCCGTCGGGTCAGCGCAGCCGCAACAGATATGAAAGTGGGAGTGGAGGTGAGGATCCTTTGGTGGAACATGATATGAATAAGGTGGGAATGATTAGGTTGGAAGATTCTGTTTCTGTTTCCGGTAGCTCCTCTTCTATGATGTTTCTTAATACCAACCAGAAGATGCCTCGAACAGCTCCTGGATCAATTTTAAGCAGCCGCGATGATGATGCTGGTGGTCTATTGGTTGATACTAGTATGCAACACATGGGATTAGGGTTGTCTTCTCAAGGAGTCGACTGGGACCAAGCATTACTGTAAGTAACCTCTAACATCAAATTTCTACGAATATTGAATAAAGTAAGTTGTTGGTGTCTGAGGAACCTTAATTTCCTTACTTGATTATTTTTACTTGTTCACTATCAATCTTGATCAGTGAAATAAAGTTTTTTTAAGCTGCAAATTAGCATGTCGAAGAATCTAACATTTTATAATATTCCATTATTATTTCGCATAGTCGTGGAGGAAAAGCTGATCAAAGCAGCTTTAGATCCATGCTGGAAGAAGATCATATAAGTTCAAGTGCAAGTTTTCAACCCGAAGTCCAATGGAAACCCAACAAAATATTCACCGCACATGGTGAAGAATCCTCGTTAGGTCGGAGTGGATTCTCACTAGACCAACCTCAATTCAGCAGCCCAAATGAGGAGAATAGCACCATAACATGTCACAACTTACAGGGTAGCTATATCGAAAATTCTTCATCGATTGTATATGGAGGGAGTCCTTCAAGCATACTACAAAGCTTGCTTGGACCAAACAACAATCAACCTCAGCAGCAACGAGCTTTTTTTGATCAACGAGGTATGGAAGACTATTCTTATGGTACAGCAAATTATGAGATGAACTCAAATGAGAGCCAGTTTATGCCACCTTCTAGTATCTCAGCCGACCACAAGTTCCCTCAATTTGTATTAAACCCACCACCAAAGCAGCAAACCTTGTCGTCTCAAAATCATTTACAGTTCTCCAACAATGCCCCGTATTGGAATGCATCATCTTCAAGGGTAGTAGTGCCTGATGTTAGGGCAAGCTTCATGCCATCACTGCAGCCTCATTTTCAAACGTCGAGCACAAACTCATTGTCTGAGGAGAAACCTAAGGTATTCTTAATTACCGTATCTTTTGTACATACCTGTCTTTGTTCATTGTGTCACTGAATCAACAATGAGGTTACAGGACAGATTATAAACAGAAACAAGTTTGATTTTATGCTAACTTTTTTCTGGACAGAATAATTTAAAGGAAGGGAATAAAGACTCATCAGTGGCAGCGAAGAAGAGTGGGGCTGAAGCTTCGACGAAAAGGCAAAGAAATGAATCATCCCCATCTACTTTGCCACCTTTTAAGGTTGATACTAATTCCATACATCTGTAGTGTTTCATGCGAACCTCTTTCTCGTCAATTTGTTATCTACCAGTGTACTAATCCAACACCAAGCAACCTTTCTTCATACTCTTCAGAGATCATCATTATATTTTCTTCTAATTAGCTTTATTATTCATTATCTACAATATACTGATGTTTTGTTTTAGGTGAAGAAAGAAAAGATGGGAGACAGGATCACTACACTCCAACAATTAGTATCCCCTTTCGGAAAGGTAATTATCGACATTGCTTGACTAATAAATAGTGTAATGTTTTAGTATTATTATTGTTAAATTATTTGATATGTAGTATTATGTACCGTTAGAGTGTGTGCCATTCGAATACCTGATCGTGATATATATTGTCGTTTGAATATTCACAGACTGATACAGCCTCAGTGCTCTCTGAAGCCATTGAGTATATAAAGATCCTCCACCACCAAGTTCTTGTAAGCTTTTCAAACTATTCAACGGCAACCCCATTAATTACACTACAATGTTTGGGTTATTTAGGGATTCTTCATTTTGTCAGGTTTTAACTGCACCATATATGAAAAATGGAGCTATGATGCAGCACCATCATCAGGTAAACTGGAAAAATATTATCTCACTTTTTTGTACCTTTGTTTTTATCGTTAATCGTAGAGTAACGGTTACAGACATGTAGGTTCAATGCCGCATATTAAACCGATTACCTAAATGTAGTAACTGTTTTATCAATGTCTTACGTACACAGCATTTGGAAAGATCCACCAGTAGAGACTCCAAGGGCCCTAAACAAGACCTGAGAAGTAGAGGGTTATGTCTAGTTCCACTTTCCAGTACTTTTCCAGTAACTAATGAAACATCTGTCGATTTCTGGACCCCAACATATGGAGGACCGCTACGGTAGGAAGAGAATCAAGGAATCCTAGAGCTATGATACGTTTAATTATCTCCAGGCCGGAAGAGAATCTCTAGTTGATCATTTACATACTGATGATAAATCGAGTAAAGGAATGAGATCACATATGAATGGTGCTATAGCTAATATCTTATCATCCAAACCCTAGCAAAGTTGGGGAATCAATGATAATGTATTAGCTACTCAAATATGTATGACTATTCCTACTCTACATTTATCAAGCATGTGGATGAATTGTGTCTCGAAATGGAACATACTCGTCGCAATGTGGGGAGAGAGAGAGTATGAAACTACAACTTGATGTCACACTTGCCATGGACCATATAATTAAGGATTACAGCTAGGTAGCTAGGGTTTTGCCTTAATTAGGATTAGAATGCAAAATAGCTCTAGAAACAATAACGTTAAAGGAATATGAGGTATTGAGAGATTTGTAATATTAAATGATACAATATGGTACCTTAGAAAAGTATGGCACTAGTGACTACCTTTTGTATTTTTAAGAAGGAAAGCAAAGAAAGCAGATGAATGGAAAGGAAAGATGAGGAAAAGGATGTCTAAGAAAATGAAAGTGGAAGGTGGGAGGAATATTAGGGTTGCCGAATAAGAATGAGAGATGATATATTCATGAATTCTAAACCAAACTCTGTGATCCGAAATCTCACTTTAGATTTGTTTATAGTGTGTTTGGTGAATGTTAGCTAGTGGATTGATCCATCAGCGCCTCTTGCTAGCTCCAAGCTCCTCCATCTTGATTCCCATTGTTCCCTTTCTTTTATGAACTGTTAATGTCCGAGTCTGACTACAAGATGTTTCTTTCTAAGTTGCTCAAAAAAACACTAATTTTGGGTACGTATAGAATGATCAGGAAACTCCATCACCCCTAGGTTCGATCATATAATTTATATGATCAATAATACTAATGTTTCATATCATAAATGCTTAAAAATGACCGGAAAGACCAAGTTGCCTGATATATTTGTCGTTATTTTGTCTACTATACAGATCGTCGAGTGGTCCCTCTCGCAACCTTTATTACAAGATACTCTTGCCATTTTTTCAACTGATGTTGTAGTAACGTTTTATGCTCATAAGAAGTACGATCTATAAGTAAAGTGTTAGATTCCAACATTTTCATTAAACATTTGCTATAGTTCAATTAGCCTTAAATGTATCTACGTCTACCACTTGAGTAAGAATACATTTGATCTTTAACTTTAAGAAAGTCAAATAGATTCGAGGACAGAAAAGAAAGATTCCTATTTCAAGGTAAACAATTTGAGGTAAAATCTCACACACCCTTTTTGATGAGAAGTAGTCCCACATAATAATTACAGTCCAGAGTCACGAACGGTCTATTTACATGCATGATCAGCAATGCAGCTTGCTAGAGAACATATCTTCATGTCCCGGCGTTGGGGAACTTATCCGCGTTAATTGCCACTTCATCCTCAAATCTAATCAGCATGACAGACAGAGTACCTAAGCAATGTACAGATTAGATGAAAGTGATCTTCAAACCAAAGCGTCATTGGCTTGTGTCGTCAAAGCTGATCTGCACTGTCTGCACACATACTGGTAGAACACGAAAATTGAACCAATAAGAATCTCCAAAGAAAAAAAACAAGATTCAAATATTCTTCAACGGGTAGTACCTTATTGAGCATTGGATACATCTGAGGACGTCAGCTGTACAGTTAGGATCAGGTGGTTAATAACAGAAGATTCTGCGGAAAATCCATATTGGGATACATTGTTACTGTCCTTGAAAATTGCTGGCCGTTTCGGACTAGGCAGCTCATTGTCACTGCCCAACATGAGAATAACCGATGACATGTTTGGCCTGTCCTGAGGATGCTGCTGTACACATAACAGACTTATATGGACACATCTCAACGTTTGTGACACAATGTAGGAATCTGATAGTGTTTTATCTATCAGGTCCAGTGGTCTTTTTTCAGTCCAAAGTGTCCATGCCTGTACAACAAATCCCAGAGCAAAATTAGTCTATTAAAAACCGAACATTGGTTGAAACGTGCATGTAGAAAAGATTATACGTGCACAGCGAGATTGACATAAGGCGGTGAAGATTCTAGGTCTCTAGTTCTCCGTCCACTTAATATCTCCAGCAGTAATATACCAAAGCTGAAGACATCCGATTTAACAGAAAACAGACCGCTTATGGCATACTCGGGAGCCATGTATCCGCTGAACAGTTTTTTTGTTTTATGTCAGTTTACGAAAGAAAACTTTCAAAACAAGGAAAATAATAAATTCCAGAGGCAGAAAATTACTATGTTCCAAACACTCTCTTAGTGTTTCCTTCAGTCTGCTCTGACCCGAAAGTTTTAGCCATGCCAAAATCAGAAATCTTAGGGTTCATGTCATTATCCAGCAAAACATTACTTGCTTTCAAATCCCTATGGATTATCCTCAACCGAGAATCTTCATGAAGGTATAAAAGTCCTCGAGCAATGCCACGGATTATGCTGTAACGCATACCCCATACTAATTCGTTACCTCCTGTTTTATCTGGATAAAAAAAGACATTCACTTTGTCATAAGAACATCAGAACATGCTGAACAGAGAAGGAATTAAACTACGAACCAAATATGAAGTTATTCAAGCTTTTGTTGGGCATGTATTCATATATTAACATTCGCTCTTCTCCTTCGCAGCAGCAACCAAGAAGTTTAACAAGATTTCGATGCTGGAGCTTGGAAATAAGTTTCACTTCGTTTTTGAACTCTTCCTGTCCTTGATGAGATGTAGCTGAAAGCCTCTTGATAGCAACTTCTTGTCCGGTTTGGAATTTCCCCTGTTGAAAAAAGCTATATTTTTTAAGGAAATGCTTATCAGCTCGAGAAAGGATCGCATTAGTCTGTTTGTACCTTGTACACAGGTCCAAAACCACCTTGTCCGAGCTTGTTTTCATTTGAAAAATTGTTGGTGGCCGCTGATATTGCAGCTAGATCAAACACAGATACTTCCATCTCACTCTCGTCCATTGGCTTAGCAGAATTCTCTTTCTTCGTTGTTTCTTGAAATGTAACTGAAATTCATAACAGTAAGTCAGTTAATAAAGTCGCGACATTCATCAACGAATTAGTAATCAGAGGCAAAGACAATTACTTGATGAGTGCGACTTCTTTCTCACAATGCAGCATCCTACCAATAGTGTCCCGAAAAATGCAGCTGCGGTTGTCAGAATGAGTATTAGACGCAGTTTTTTCACATCAAGTCCACGCGCAGCACCTTCCTCGTGAAAGAAAATTGCATGTTAAATGTGCGCCGTTAAAATTCATATAGAGAAGATATAATCTGAGGCATACCTGATTCTGGGAAGGGCATTCGTAAATATATATTCTGCCCCGTATCACCGAGGTTTCTGACATCCAATAATTCGTGGAACCATATAGCGCAACCGATGCCTGACCCTCTTATATCAACACTCGCATACGCTGTGCATGAATTGTTACCCAAACATTTCACTCTGCATTCCTGAAGACTCAAGCTTTTATTAATCCAGGTATTTTGAGTGTCTGGCAATTTTATACCAGAAACTTTCACAAAAGTATGTTCAACGGAGTAGTTCAGCGGATGTTTCCGAACACACCCGTTTGACCAAGTCATAGTGTCCCACTGATCCTGAAATCTCGGCTTGAACCCCGGAAAACACAAGCATTCTGGCATCCCACTGAAACCAAAAGTGGAACAAATGCCATAAGCCCCGCATCTTCCAAAATGCTCACAAATGTCACTAGGCAGAACCGTGTAAGGCAGCCAATATTTCTCTGTTTCATGCCACACGGAGGTAAGTGCAGAAGCGCCATTCGATTCAAGGACAGTAATAATTTTAAATCCTCCAACAACATTAAAGGTGTAATAAGTTTCATCCTCATTTGAAACATAGCTGAAATTATAGTACATGTTGGGTGTTAGAGAAGGTATTCCACTAAACCGATAGCCATTCCACGGTCCAGAACGAGTTATCGGCTGCAGTCCGCGCCTGATGACTATCTCAGGAAACGCATGATGCTCAAACCCACCAATAAAATCACTTGGAGAAGGATCATTTGGACTTTTCCAAGAGATTAACCGACGGTCAATTCCAGTTCTTCTATCCCATCCTAGCTTCATGCCAGGTACCAACGTATCTGTTGGATAGTCAAAGCTTTGCCACACAATATCCATATTCTGATCATCTGCATTTAAGCCTTTCTTCAATACAAGATTTCCGGAATCCAAAAGCTGAGCTACTAAATACTCAACTCGTCTCGAACCATTTGATGACCAAACCTCAACACTCCTGTTTTCACTAAGAATTACCAGACTCCCTGTGGTATCTTCAACCCTCAAAATTCCAGAACTGTCGTTAACGGGAGTGGCTCGATTAGCTACCCAAACGATAGTTCTTATAGGAATATCTTTATACCAAATTCCTAAATAGCGATTTGTAGAAGTACCTGGACTAAAAAATCCCATTTCAAAAATACCACCGCTGGAAACGCAGGTCTCTCCATCACGTAGATTTTTGGATGAAGTAATGATATCTGATGATGCAAACGGCAATCTGAAAAACAGAGAGAAAATTTCAGCAGCCAGCAGAAAATGGACTACACCCATTTAGAGTAATCTTTTTTTCCTTTGCTCAGGTGTGCAACCAACATATGTATAATCAGAACAAGTTTGAATGAGCAATGGGGAATGACCCACCAGCGATAAACGCCCGCCAAGATGCATTTATACACTGACTTCCACCTTTCACCTAAACTGCAACTTGGAGAGAGCATTAACAGCAACAATTCAGTCCCCAAAAAAAATCAAGTGGTTGCCACAAGTTCCACAGGCCAAAGTTATGTAGTTACTTTATGATGGAACGTGACCTGAACTTTTACACGCCAAAGTCGAAAAAATATCAAAATGTCAAAATAAAGACTCAATCTCAAACATAACAATAAATGCACCCACGCAGACTGAAAACTGCAAAATGTTTTGGCATCACATATTCAATGAAAGAAAATTTGATGAATTAAGAGGGTGATTTGGAAGATGGTACTGAACTACATGAGTCCAACGCTTAAAGTCGCATTGATTGGGCAGGCCTTTTGATGTCACCTTACGACTGACCAGAACCACAAGAATTGTGAAGTAGTGTAATTAAGGCATATACAACAACATGATAGAAACTAAACATACCCACATGAGTGAAAATCATCCATTTTTGATATGATCGCCAGACTGACTTTAAATAGCTAATTTCAGTGTGACAAACTCGTTATGGTATGGCACCCTCTCCAAGAGGCTGCAATTGTGCAAAGAGAAATATGTGGCTTTGATCACTACAAACATGTATAAAACCAGCTGAAAGCGGACATACAACTATTGATTCACAAAAAATAACACCTTTCAGTTATTCAGACTAATCTTTCTTTATCTCGTAACCCTAGAAATTAGGCAGAGCAAACTTACCTTTACGAATCTGTGCTCTCAATTCATCTGTCATCTCCCATTTCATGGCGCACTCTCCATGGCTGTCACTCAAAAAATTGAAAATTTCAACATAAAAGAACGAATGTGCAAATTCAAGGAAGCTTGGGGAAAAAGCTAACTTCATCTCCCCATTTGACAATCTCCGGAAAGATTAAATCTTTAGTTGAAAAACATAAATCCATCAATATCGTACTCAGGAAGCAACTCGCACTTTCAACTCGAATTCTTAATTGTAATTTTCAGTTCAAAAGTTTTCAATTAGGGCTACAATCGCTTTTCTCCGCCCCAAATTGAATACATAAACGACGTCGCTTCCGTGGAAAATGCCGTTTGTTTACGGTCAAAGTCTGCAATTTCCAAGCCCTAATCTCTCTCTCTCTCTCTCTTCGATCCCCAAATTGGGGCTTCACGCCAACCGCGTTTCGGATCGAGAAACCGATTGGATACCGGAGGAATGGCTGATCGATCTCGAAGACGAGACGTCAAACTACTCGATTTCGTAGTTGATTGGGTATTTAAGAGACAAGGATTACAAAAAAGTGGAGATGATTGTCGAGACGAAAGATACGAAATTGAGGAAAATGGTAGGTGAAGATGTTGGCTGAGTGTATGTGGTGTTTTCAGATGGAGGAAGAAGTGGGAGCTTTGGAATTGAAGGTATGCGGAAATCAAACCTTTATTCTTATGTTTTTTTCTTTCTCTATGGTTTTGTAACATAATTTACGTTTTGGTTTGCGGTTTTACACTTTTGTTGTTGTTAGGGTGAGTGATATGTCATGTTAATTTATAGGAAATGGATTTGTCGTCTCTTCATTTGTAAGTAGGCAGTTTCGAAAGGATAATTCCTGTAAATCTGTAGTGTAGCTATCAAAATTTTGTTTCGAAGGTTTCACCTGTTTTGCTAAAGAGAATTAAGGTTATAAATGTTGAGAGGAGCTTGATGACAATGTCATGCTTAGGATAATAGTATATTTTTCTAGTGGTGTGTCACTATAGTATTTCTTTTTTTATGTTTTAGATGTGTTTGAGATGTGTTTATGTGATCTCAAAATTCCACGCCCACCACCAGTTATCTTTGTTCACGTATGAACTGTAAATAACCTTCCATATTCATTTGGATGGGCACAATTTTCTTACAAAGATGAAAAAATAGGTTTTCCTGCACTGTTTAATTTTGATACATAAAATGGGTTTAAATTCAAGCTGTAGGCTGTGGCACAGCGCAACTTCATGCCACATACGTTCTTGGTTAGCATCCTCATTCCGTTAGCAAGGCAATTCATAAGCTACTATTTTGAAAGCATTTTCAGTAACATTTCAAGTGACCTCCGTTAGAAACAGTATTTCCTTGTTTTCAACTAATTTCTTTCCCAACTAGAAGTTTGTTTCGTGCATAGGGCCCTGGACACTCAGCTGCAAGCTGGTTCGTGAATACTGTACGATTTTGGGTATTGGACTAGCTAGATGAAAACTGAATAGCATATCGCTTGTTTTCTGGTTGACAGTCGGCTAGAATCCTGGAACTGAACAACCATCTGAGACAGTAGAGACCTTCGTACATAGAGTAAAAGGTGCAGAAGAAATTGACAGGTCAGGAGTCTCTTCTTACTGCAGGTTGCTCTTAAACGTAGTTTATAGTATCTTCATTTTCCTCAGCTGCTGTCTACCTCCGATTGTGTGATATTAGTAAAGTCAACAAATGTGTTTAATTATATATTTTGGGAAATGAAGGCCGTTAATCTTATTCTTTGTGATCCTATCACATATCATGAACCTCCATGTTCGTTAAATTATTTGAAGAGTGTATCAAATTCAGAGATGACCAGTATGATAATAAAATCTCAACATTTTCTACTAGTTCATTTTTAGGTATAGGGTGGCCTTCTTTCTTTCGCTTGCTTTCATTTGGGGAAAATATAAACTATATTTTTTACAGCAATTAGTTTTTTATTATCATATGTTTCATGATGGATTTTGGAAATACTTTGATTGCCCTTATGTATCTCGGAACGCGAATTATATGTCCTCGTTCACGTCATATTTTGTTGAATCATCTATATTTAATTATTACCTAAACATCTCGAGTGTCATTTGCTTTTCACTTACATTGGAAGTTCCCAACTGAACTTTTTAAGAATCTGCTATCCAAGTAGGTAGGTGTACATCACAGTAAAGAAAATACATCAACCTTGTCCTCTTGTAGACTGGCTGACTCTCTTGATATAGAAAAAAAATGACACAGTACATTCTCGTTGGATGATTTCCAGAAGCCTGAAGGCTGTGTGTGTTTGGTATTAACAATTTGGTGGTGGAAACAATTGTTGGTTGACAACTCTGAGGGTTTCTTTGTTTTTTTTTTTTGGGGGTCATGAAGTAGTAGTTTTTTGTTTTGGCCGTTAAACTTGATATAGATCGTTAAGTCATTTTCACAATTGTTTTGAATTCTGTTTAAACAATCCTAGAAAGTAGAAAGCTCCATTTCTGTTTCTCCTCCGTGTGCCATCTGAGTGTTGGGTGGTCAAGGATGTTGGCTTTGTGCTTCCCTGATTCGTCCTGGTAAATTCCATCACTCAAATCCTTCTTAACAAATTTGTTTGCTAAATATTCCGTGTTTACTTTATTCAAGATCTGGAACACCATGATATCAGTATCTTGGAGGAAGTACTAAGACCTGGTGAACTGCATTGTAATTGTTAACGTGTTTTACATAGTCTTACATTTTGCATCTGATGGATCTGTATTAGCTAATACTTCGTTTACGGCCTCCCAGGACCTCTGTTAGCATAAAGAGATACCTCATAGTTCAACAGTGTAGCCAGCAAATGCAACGCCTCAGTGACAAAGTGCACACGCACATTATGCCAGCTTAACCACGTGCAATATCTCAACAAAGCAATCAGACAAGAATTCACAAACCTCATTGCCGTCATCATTGGACAGCCAAAGGAACAAACCAACACTAGATCTCAGAATGATGATGAGCCCCAAACAAAAGAACACAAAAGGTACATCACCAGAGTAACCCAACCTTACAATTATTATCACTATTATGCTGTTTGTTGCTCCATTCATGAACTGCAAGATAGAATAATACATCAACCACCAAAAGAGTGTCATACTGTTATGGCGGTGGATTGAATTGAGTTGAGTTGAGCTGTCTGGGGTCCCAATTCATACCACATAATAGTTGGCCTGGCCTTGCTTGGCCGCTCTATCTTTCTATGCACCATCCTTCAACTTCATGGTGTTAAATGCTACTGGTGGTTACTTCATTCCTACCGTCAACTACACATTTATTGATTTCAATAGTGAAGAGTTACAACTTACATTTATAAACAAACAAGCAAGCATTGCCACCTTAAGTTTGGTGTTTCAGTACCACACCAAAGTTGAAAGTACCATGTTCCATGATGATGATTACACACACACTTTGTTGTTTTGGTTTGAAATGAAGATGAGGAATTGGTAATGGAAATAGACCTAATTTAAAATTTAATGCTCCATCTCTTTTTCCAACTAACCAAGCCGACACTCTTAACTCCCTCCACCTGACAATACCATTGTTTCATCGCATTGCCTTGTTTTTGAATCTCTACTATGAAACTGAACTACTTCAGTATCAAGTTACTAAAAACAGTTTCTCATTGGCGTTTAAAACTTCTGATTCACCCCAAAACACTTTCGTATAATATCGTTGTATCCATCTGGGTCTTAAGAATTGAGAATTAAAAAGAGAAACTTGACTTGACGTGGTTTAAGTCAACTTCATACTGCATATTTTTTTTTTCTCTCATCTTAACTCAACTTGACTTTGAAAAATTGAAATTTTATGGGTCAGTAAGATGGTCGAATGAATTATCAGACACACAAGATCACACAAAATATTGAATCTGTCAAGCATTTTGCTATATAATTACTCCCCTCTGTCCCATAATATACCTTGCATTTTTCTTTTTAGGTGTCCCAAAATAACTTACATTTTCTAAAATAAAATACTACTCCGTACACATTTTACTTTTACTCTTACATACATTCTCTCTCTTCATTCATTATTTCACATTTAACAATCATTCATCATTTATTATCAATCAAATCACTCATTTTTCTCACACAAACAATCTTTTTCTTTAATCATTACATACTTACTCTCATTTTTTTTAAATTTTTTAATCTCCGTATCCATACCCCAAACGTAAGATTTTTTTTTCTTTTTTTTTTGGGAATGGAGGAGGAGTAGATATTAGTAGTATATTTCAGTAAAAAAAATAGCAACTACAACCTTGAAATGATTGAAATAATTAAATTAATGGTGTTGGTCGTCAGCATCATTTCATCATCATCTTCTTCTTCTCGTGAACGAAATAAAGCAGAGAGAGCACACCAATAAGCCACCCCCCAAAAAAGCCTTCCCCCGTACACGCACACACCACTTCAACACTCTCTTCACACCAAACCACACACCCTACCCTCTTCCTCTCTCCCTCCACATATATTTACAAGCACCATCAAAGCTTCAATTTTGAACCTTGTAGAGTAGAGAGCTACAAAAATGGCAATTGAGCAAAATATGAGAATTCGGAACAAGCCCAGTTCTGAAAGCAGTAAGTTGCTATGGAAGCTCTGTCTTTTCTGGCAATCCTCGCCTCAATCTACTTCTTCTTCACTCACTCGCCACAACACCAACCGCTTTGCTCCTGACCCTCCTCCTCCTGCCGGCAATCCTGTATTCAGTCACCCGCCACCATCTCCCAGCTCTGTTCTGGGTGTTGCCAGATTGCTCCTTCCAGCTCGCCGCCGTCTTCGCCTTGACCCTGATTCCAATCTCTTCTTCCCCTGTAAGTAGTTTCAGTAAAAAAAAATCAATACTTTTGAAAAGAAATTATCTGCATAAAATGCTTATGTATTTACTAGCTTGAATTGCTGATGTTTCCGACAAGAGGTTGAGTAGTTGATTGCTGTCGGATAAAATTTTGGTTTTTGAAGGTGTGGAACAATCATTCGCAATTTCTCATTTTAAAATGTTCAGTTATTGATTTTTTGAAGTTCCAATTCTTTAATCCGAGTGTTGAGTTGGAAATAAAATTAACTAATCTTGTTTGGAAGAGTAGGGTTCATGTAGCTACAATTATCCGGACCGGGATACATTTTGTTTGTTTTGAGAGTTTTTGAGTCGAGCTTGTTGAGTTTTGCTTTGTTTTGTTTGATTGGAGAGTTTAGGTGTTTAGATTTTTGAAGTTTGGTGCTTGGGTTGTTTGGTTGTTAAAATATGATCGGAGTTTAGAGTTCTGATGTTTTGGGATTTGCAGATGAGCCCGGTAAGCAAGTGAGGAGTGCTGTTAAAATTAGGAACACTAGCAAGTCGCATGTGGCTTTCAAGGTATTTGAGGTTTAGATTTGTCATACCATTAGTTCATACGGTTTGTTTTGCTTTAAGTTGATTCATGTTTGTGGAATATTTTGTAGTTTCAAACAACTGCGCCGAAGAGCTGTTACATGCGTCCACCGGGTGGGATACTTGCTCCTGGTGAAACCATCATTGCAACTGGTAAAATTATTTCCAACTTCCAGTCCGTTTTTTATCGTGTTTAAAAAAGTTGGATGGCGTCTGCTTAATTATTTTAATGGCAGTGTTCAAGTTTGTGGAGCATCCGGACAACAATGATAAACAATCTGATCAGAAAAGCAATGTCAAATTCAAAATCTTGAGTCTGAAGGTGACCGGCGAAGGAGTGGATTATGCGCCGGAGTTGGTGAGTTGCTCACTGATATGTCAATGCTTCCCCGTTTTGTGGTAAAGATATATTATATATATTTAGCTGAGTGATATGGGAAGCAATCGTTTCAGTTACAGTTGGCATTTTAAAATTTACTCAGCTTGAATATGGGTGTAACGAAACTGTCAAAGTTCGTTTGCGGTTGTGTTTCGGTGCATATCTGCGTCAAGTTCCATACTTTTAAAGTTTCTGTCTTTGCGTTCTGCATTACAGTTTGACGAACAAAAGGATCATGTGACTATCGAGCGGATTCTACGAGTTGTATTTCTAGATCCGGATCGTCCTACTCCGGTAAGCATACTTATAGTGTCATGTTAAAAACAATTTTATCAGAGTATTTAGTTTGTAATAACTTTCTGTCTGGCCTTCGTAACCAGGCTCTAGAAAAGCTCAAGCGACAACTAGCAGAAGCAGAAGCTGCAGTCGAAACGCGCAAAAAACCTCCAGCAGAGACAAGTCCGAAAGTGATTGGTGAAGGCCTAGTAATTGATGAATGGGTATGTATCCTTCGATCTGCCATAACATTAAATTCAGGGATGGTGCTAGTAGTTGAGCTTATCATACAGACTTCGGACCAAACATTAAATTCCATCTTTTGACCATTTCAGAAAGAAAGAAGAGAGAAATATCTGGCTCGACAACAAGTTGATGCTGTAGATTCAGTTTGAAAGCTTAGTTCGGAACTCCATGTAAATGCTTCTTCTCTCGCCTTCTGCCCTTCATTTATATTTATCGCGCAAGAGAGGAGATTCCGTGCTTTATTTAGCGAGTGTTTTGCCTCTCGCTACTACACTTTTTTTTACTTTGGTCAAGGATCTATGGAAAATCCTCTTGTGAATATCATCATGCTTTTTTCAAGCTGAGTTACTGAATGTTAAGATGGTCGAGAAGCCTTGTGAACTTTTCATCTGATTTTGTTGCCAAATGAAAATCAGAAATTTATAGAATCTTGAATATACATCAGCAGCATGAAATTGCAACTTGTCTAGACAAGAAAAATACACTCAGATATTGTCGGGTAATGGAATACTCTGTGACCCGAAAATATGTCTTGAACAAATACAGCAATTGCACATTTGCTGTTATTGAATCCGTCCCATAGCTGGAAACTTTTTGTTTTGCTGAGACTGATGATTTTTTCGAGCTTTCTGACAACAAAATTGTTAGTTAAAATCTTTCCTTGGTTCGCTCCTCTGGGACAGTCGGTTACTATCCCGTTCTCTGTTAAGAGCGACCATTATTTTTTTATTATCTTTGTAAACTATATAGTAGAGGAAATTCAATATATTTAAAAAAATCATAAAAATAAATAAGTCAGTAAAATCAATTAAAATTTTATGAACAAATCTATCAAAACAATTATTAAGTAGTCACTTTTTTTTTGTATTTAAAAAAAATTGTATATAATTTTTTGATAAATTTTAAAAAATATTAAACTAATTTAAATATATATTTTTTAAATAGTTATTCGTTTAATAAAATTAAACTAAATGCATGACTTTTTAATATTTTTTACTAGCTACGCTCCCGTCGTCCCGATGGAAATTTTTTCCGTATTTCCATCTGATTCTCCCTAAGTGTTAAATGTTTTCTGCATAATTTTTTATTTTAATGTTTATTTTTTAAAAAAAATTATGTTTTATACAATTTTTGCTTATATTTTTTCCATATCTCCACTTGATTACTTTTTTATTTTTTTTTTATTTTTTTTCGTATTTTTTATGGTATTTAAAGTTTGGGACTTCAAGTATAGACTTATAAAGTTTAATGGATAATGGATAGTATAGTCATTTTATTTGTTTAATGAAGGATAATTTTGTCATTTTAAATTTTATATCTTTTTTCTATTCTTTTATAAAAATAGATGAACTTTGGAATGTTTTGAGTTTTTATTATTTTTATGAATATTTTGAACAGATTGTCGATGAGTTGGTGTTTTTAGATTGTCGATGAGTGGATTTTTACAAGATTATTTTTAATGGGTGGGTTTTGACAGTAAAATATTTTAATGGGTGTGTTTGAGTAATATCAGAATTTACGGATGATTTTCGGAAAATACATATTTTACGAGTGATTCCGATAATAAACCTGATATTTTTGTGCACCAATGCACACTAATTTCTCGTTGCATATATCATTATTTAATAAGAGAAACGCTAAATGCACTGTGCTGGACATAAATTTTTTCTTTGGAAGAGAATATATGACAGTTGCGGCAAGGTGAGCTGAAGTAAAGAATATGAAGTCATTAACATCTCTCTAACTTGAAACAAAAATTATCATTTGTCTCGCAAAAGATTTTTACAAATGAATTCTTATTACACAATTGCTAGATGATCGATTTATTTTTATTTGTAATTGTCTCTCTTAATTATAAGAAATTCATTCATTTTGATAGTTCGAAAATATACATCAAAGTTTATAAAAGCGTTGCAAATAAGTGTTGACTTGGTTAGTAAGCACCGACATTCGATGTTTAAGGAATTTCTCTTTTAATAATTAAATTCAATCTTAATTTCACACAACTTGAAAAGTCAAGAGAACGGCGTCGTGGCCAATCTTCTGATTCAGTAGAGACCGGTGATGGGCTTTTGAGGTCCATTAATTACATTACCAACGCTATTGTTGTCGCTAATACAGCTTCATGTGTACTGGTATTTAGCAGGGTTAGGGTTCTCGGCGAATTAGAATTGTACGGCGATGGCGAAGAACAGAAACAAAAAGAAGAAGAGAGACGGCGTCGTTTCGATGGACGTATCGGAAC
>JAWWMW010001552.1:33416-57096 GCA_035048345.1 Echeveria elegans
ATAATACTTTGGGGATGGTTCTCCAAAGAAAATATCATATTAAGAACTCCCCAGCTGAGAATACTTATTCTGCTGCAGCCACTATGCATTAGTCATTTATTTCTGATAGGGAACTTATAAATGCACAACCATCTGTTAAACGCCTTGTTCTTTACAAGGCACCACAATGAGGCCTACACATTGCATCACAATTCAAATAAAGTGAAGATGAAAGTTTTTCACTTTAGTCAAAACCAGAAGGAAGAGTTGGGCCATAGTTGCTTCAGAAATTGTAATGGCTGAACTTGGATTCCTCATAGTTGATTGGTTTCATTTCAGCAGGTTTCGTATTCTACACTGGCTGCTCCATAAAGTTACCTCTCCGCTTTTTTCTCGTTGTCTATGCCTCGTCCTGTCCTTTTGGCTCTTGGACCGAACCTGAGTAAATGAAAAGGGACTTCACTTGGTCCATAGAATTCAGCAAACTCTGCCGTTTAGAAGATCTGTGCTTGGCTGACAAAGGGTCTTTGAGACTGGATGATCTGATTTTTTGACTGTTTCAAGTCTGAGTATTTATCAGCCGGGTTAGGAGTATGAATCAGCATTTCAGAAGCAGGGGCTGGAGTTCTTTGTTTTCGAATCAGCTGGGGCTCCATTTCATCATCCGGCATTTTTAAGGCGATCTTTAAAAGGATCGAAACTGTAAACACCTAGCATATCGGTTCCCACTACCACAACTCATAAGCCTAGTGGGACAATGGATCAAGTGCAAACTCTCAACAGAGATCTCTCACACTAGATTCCCGACGGAATATAAAGGGGACAAAATTGCCACAGGCATTTCTCAAAGCCTCAATGGCAAGCTTAGCTAAGCTATGTTTAGTTGTCCGAACGATGGTCATCCAGCTATTGGTTCATCTTTCACGCTCTCCACGACAGGGGTAAATGACTTCTCCTTATCCAAAGGAGCAGCTTGAGATGTGGTTTCTGTATATTGCCGCAACATATGACATACATTAGCTTAGTTATGAAATAAATATGGGAACACTGACACAAATACGATATGTTGCAATGCAACTACAGGATGTGTCAAAAAAAAAAGAAGGATTTCACAACTTTTGAGAAACTAGGGGGTCCAAATACAGTAGTTGCTAAAGAATGCATGTGATATATCCCGACCAACACAGCCGTCATTAACCATCAAAATGTCTGAAACAAAGAAGTGAATGCTTGAACATAAAGCTTGTGTTTCATATTGTAAAGTCAAAAGAGTGAGAGCAAATGGATTAATTCGATAGTTGACACCACAATATTATCGAGACATATGACACTGCAACTGATGAGTTTGAAAAGCGTTTTACTCGACACAGACGCTTCCCTCGGGCTTGAGCGGCTCTAATGTAGTTTGATCATTGATGTTTTTTTTTTTAATTTTAATTAAAGCTAGTCGGAGCCACATAATCATCCCTATCATTATTAAAATAATAGAAATGAAAAGCCCCTAAACAACTTTGTTGTTTCAAATTTTCCTAGAACCACCTTTCATTTACTTGCTTCTTTTTTTAAAATCATTAAAATTGCGCTTTTATAAAAAGAATTATCTGACAATTAAATAAAATATTTTTTCTTGAAAAATTTTAACAACCTACCTTGTGAATGAATTAATTTCCCTAAATCGTCTTTATGAACTTATTATTTTTAGCAAATTACCTTCATAAATGCATAATAATAAGTTTGAAATGCTAAGAGATGATACAAAGATACGAAAAACTACAAAGCAAAATAATACAGTCCGCATTATTTTTCCAATCACACGGTAACTTTAACATCAAAATGACCAAGTTCAAAATTGTTGCTTATAATAGTAAAAAAACATATTCGTTCTTCTTTTTTTTGATTGGGGGTATTTCAATTGAAATTAGGTAGATCATACACAATAACCCTATCTAAACTCCATGGTAGACATGGGTGGGGGTTTGAACCCTTGACCTTGGAGTTCTAAGACAAAGGTCTCAACCACTAGACCACTACCATGCACATATTCGTTCTTGGATTCATAAAATGCGGAACTTCTTCAACTGGTTATTCCTAAAGGTGGTTTGCAAATACTAATTTTTTTTTAATTTTACATTTATTTAGGCTCACACTACACTCGTTTGACGGCATAAATGAATGAATGGCTCTCCTTGAGACCTAATTCCACATTTGTTTAAAAAATTCAGCCCTTCGCACTGCTTTAACACTCATTATGATTCGAACATGTGACGTCTTTATGCAAACTTCTCATTCTTCTCCAAAGTCCAACACATCAGCCCTTCAAGGATGCCAAGGGCACGACATGTTACTTCTATTGAGAAGTTTAACGAGCCGAGGTCCAAGAGCGTAAATGAATGGCTCTCATTGAGGCCTAATTCCACATTTGGAAAATTCTGTCATGCGAAGTACATGGCATTGAGATCCATCCGGATATGGAATTATCTTTATGCAAAGATTTGACTCAGCGGAAGCTCATTGAGTTTGGAAGATTTCCGGAAACAAAGTTCCTCTCCTCATTCGATGAAATGGGTACAAAGAGTAAATTAGTTTTTAACACTAGTTATTCGCGAAATTTATACATTAACACCATTTATTTAAATATTTTGATTTAAATATAAATACTTCTTATTTGTCAATTTTTTGTACGTTAACACCTCCGTACAACGCCGTTGGACGGTGAATTACACGCGCGTGTGTTACGCATGTTAGAACTCAAAATCTTTAGAATTAAGGGTGTTGAAATCTTACTTTTACGTATAAGAGGTGTTAGTCCAAATTCCTCCGAATAATATGCGCGTGTGTCACGCGTTTAATGACAAAATTAACGCCGTTGTACGGAGGTGTTAACATCCAAAAATGTGATGAATAAAAGGTGTTTAAATGAGTGGTGTTTATATCTAAATTTTGGAAATAACGGGTGTTTAAAACTAATTTACTCATAGAAAAGATGTGGCTCTTGCATTGCCTGGCTTTCTCATTCGATCCTCAAGTCATTAGTTTCAAATACGTCCTGGTTCAAGATTTTCAGAACTTTATATTGAAAGTGTAGCTGATGAGGCCTTTACGGATTCAGAAGCTGAGCCTAAGGTGGCATTTACTTTTATACCTGGGTTCAAAATTGGTAAAACTATATTACTGTCACAAGTGTACCTAGTGTTGTTACTATATGACTGATGATGGTTAGCTCGGTAACTTGGGTCTTATTTGTGTATCTTCGATAAGGCTTGGAATGTCAAATGTTTCATGGAGTAAAGCTAACCTGTATCGATGCCAAGGACCAAAAGCAAATACTAAATTGCATTTGATAGTAAAGGATGAAATTTGATGCTGCAAATGGGTCGAACCAGTCAACCAGATATCAGCCTGAGAACATCTTGCTTGTCAAAGTTCTGTACGCTGTGTTGAGTTTTAAGATAACGGCAGGCTATTTAAGCTTCTTTTCCGCATGTTCTCGGGCGAGAAAACAAAGCTCCAAGACATGAAGGGGAAAGGAATATGTCTTGTTACAAAAGCTCAGTTACATTTTGATACGATGGACCCTTCGTGGAACATCTTTTGTTTGCAAGAAGATGATTTTTTTCAGACAAAACCGATTCCATGTTTTTGTTGCCAACATGTTTTGATTTGGTAAATGTCAATTGGCGCCATGCTCATCGATCGCTTTAGTCATTTCCACAAAAATATGTTTTTTTTATTGAAAGAATGAAAATTTTGAGGGAACAAAGAAGCCTCAAAAGCTTCCATGATTGAGATATAAAAATGCAACAGTTCATCATAAGGGCTGTAAAAATGAATTTTGCAACGGGCAGAATATGAAGCAAGAAGACAATAAAGACAACATATTTTAAGGTTTCTGCTTTTTGACTCAAAATGACTCCACAGACAACACTCCAAAAGTTTGCTTTGACTCTACAAGATGATTACATTACATTCTGATGAAATGGAACAATGCAGGGCTTTTGTGTTGATACTTGATTGGTTGATGATTGGAGAGTCAAGGCGGAAGGCCGAAGCACAGCAGTATCCTCTCAGCTTCAATAGCCGTGAAAACCTGATAGGAAAAGTAAAGTAAAACTCTGATCAGAAAAATGAATAAATGGAGATATCCAAAACTGGAAGGAAAAAAAAAAAACACAGTCAAGAGTTACTACATTGAGGCGAAAGATGAGATTTTTGAGCCAATGCGACCGACAAATAAAGGAACTACTAGTCTTCTTCATTCTGCGGTTTTTGCGATGAGTAAGTTTGGTAATTATGTCGTCTTCTGAGGAGCTATGATGATGCCTGCAGGCGATGCTAGGAATGCCGTGGGACGAATAAATGGAGTCTAAAGACTGCTTTTATCGTCGGCACAATTGGGACACTCCCTTCCCCCTTTGTATCTGGTTGGATTGGCGTTTCCACGATGCTATGAACGAGAGGTCTTTTGTGGATAGCGAGGGTGACATTGTTTTAAAAAAAACTCAATGGTAAGCTTCTTCTGCTGCACAATGGAATCTAATGTAACGGTTGACAGTTATGAGAATACTTAAAAAGCACTTGTAGTAAGGTTACTGTCAAGTGTCAATTGAACCGTTTTTTAAATTGAGCCGTGATTTAATTGAACAAAGTTGCTGGCGTGGAGTGAACCGGTTCAATAGATTTGGGATTTGGGAATTCAGTACACGCCGATTTTCTAGGGCTCAGAAATCGAGGCGGAGAAATCGACGGGGAGTTTGGGATCAGCTCCGGCGCCGGTGAAGTACGATGGCGGGATACAGAGCAGATGACGACTACGACTATCTGTTTAAGCTGGTATTGATCGGAGATTCGGGCGTGGGGAAGTCGAATCTGCTGTCTAGATTCACTAAGAACGAGTTCAATCTGGAGTCAAAATCCACGATCGGAGTTGAATTCGCTACTCGGAGCTTGAAAGTGGATGGGAAGACTATCAAAGCTCAGATTTGGGACACTGCTGGACAGGAGAGGTTGCTTGCTTTTTCTTGATCTTTTACTTGATTGATCTGATTTGCTATATGCTACGCTTCTACCTTGGCTGATTGCTGTAAATTAATCATTCATTTTTATTTGATTGAATTTTGTTAAGATTATATAGATGTGATCAATCAAGTCAGGTGTTTTTGAGCTCGATCAGAAACTCAGAAATAGATCTCAAAAGAGTTATTGAATTATTATGAACTATGAAGAGTAGGGTGAACAATACAGAATTGTTCAAATTAGTTTAACTTGAATCTAGTTTCTGAGGTTTGGCATATTAAATCATCATTTGTCCATTTTTTTAGAAGCTTCGTGGGAATCACGTGCTCTTTTTATTCTGATCATGTGTAAAGAGATGAGTATGTTATCCATTTGGGATCATTCAATTTTCGGCTTTGTAGTTCATGAAGGATGCAACATGTCACTATTAGTGTAAGAGATGATTGTTTGACCTTTTCTAGTACCCACCAGTTTAATTATCAATGTAACAGTGTGGCAGTGTGCTATATTTGTCACTCTATTGTTGGACAAAATCTTACTCATATACGAAATGTACATTACTCGAAAGAAAAATTACATTCAGATTATATTTGCTACTAATCCTTTATTTAAAAGAACTCTAGATTTAAGTGTAATTTTCCATTGGTAATTAATGGCACGCACTTGGTGTACCTCAGGTACCGTGCCATTACCAGCGCTTACTATAGAGGTGCTGTGGGTGCTCTCCTGGTGTATGATGTGACTCGGCGTCCCACATTTGAAAATGTGGAGAGATGGCTAAATGAGTTGAGAAACCATACTGATCCAAACATTGTAGTGATGTTGGTGGGCAACAAATCTGATTTACGTCATTTAATAGCTGTAACCACTGAAGATGGCAAGTCTTTTGCTGAAAAGGAATCACTCTGCTTCTTTGAAACTTCTGCACTAGAGGCAAAGAACGTTGAAAGCGCATTCACTGAAGTCCTCACTCAGATATACCACATTGTCTGTAGGAAAGCAATCGAGGGAGAAGGTGCTACTTCCACAGCCCCTAGCCAAGGTGCAAAGTTGAACATAAATGATGATTCCTCAGCAAAGAGAACATGCTGCTCAAGCTAGATTGCTTGATTAGCTAAGTGATTCGTCTTGCGCTGCACTGGAAACGTAAGTTTGTGGCATGCCAATGGCTCGATATGATGTAACTAAATGTTGTAAAAGCTGTATTTTGTGAAGCAACTAGCATACTGTCAGTTACTTATACATTGATCTGACATCGCATCATATACACTTTGAGTTTTGAGTTTTTCTTTGTTAAATTTTTAGATGCTTCTGTGTCTCTTTACCCAGACACTCCTACGATATTTCTTTGCGTGCAAGAGAAGTAGCTCCCACAATTTGAAAATTCATAGTTTGAATTTGATGAAATACACTGTTGACAGGGAAAAATCAGAGCACAAATCAGACTAAACCTTTTTTACCTGGTAAAGTTTTTGACTGAAGCAAAGAAGTGAAGAACAGTCATAGACAGTAGATATTTCCAGGTTTTAGTGCGTGCTCGTTTCCATTCGGTTCAGGTCGTGTTCCTTTCCATATCAAAAGTGTTCTTAAATCTTGTACTAAACATTCAGATTACCTTGCAAGCATTTGCAGTTGCTTTAGGGAGTGTTTTGGTGGCATGTTTATGGAAAGCTCCGAACTCTTTTTGGTTACGGCCTAAAAAGATTGAAAGTTGTTTACGACAACAAGGGCTTCGTAGGAACTCATTTCAGTTTCCTTACGGAGACTTGAAAGACAGCATTGAAGCAGAGAAGGAAGCAACGTCCAAAGCCATGAATCTGTCTGATGATATTGTTCATCGCCTGCTCCCCTTCATCGATCATTCCATCAAGAAACATGGTATGGTATCCTTCCTTGAGTAACTCAGAAACTCTTTTATTGTGTTTGGGCTAAAATTTTCTGACGGAGGATTTGCAGGCAAGGATTTCTTTTTATGGGCTGGCTCTTGGATCAGCTGCGTGGATAAACGTCATGGAGTCAATGGCTTATACGAGATGTTTTTAATAAAATCCATGATTTTCAGAAGCCAGCTCCAAATCCGCTATTAGAGTTTCTTGGCACTGGTCTTGCAAGCTACGACTACGAGGGTGATCAATGGGCTAAACACCGAAGACTCGTCATTCAACAATCCAGCATTCCATGTAGAAAAATTAAAGGTACCTGTCTTGTCCCATTTTGTCTAAACATCATCCTGACAGATGTAATGATGTTTTATGGCCATGTTGCAGAGTATGCTGCCAGCATTTCACCTAAGCTGCAGTGAAACGCTTAGTAAATGGGAGAGCCTTTCATCTGATGAAGGCTCGTATGAACTAGACATGTGGCCTGAGCTTCAGACCATGATAAGGGATGTAGTATCTCGGACAGCATTTGGAAGTAGCAATGAGGCGGGAAAGCGGATATTCTGGTTACAAAAAAGAACTGGCTGACCTAGCGATACAAGTGATTCAAACACTTTACATCCCTGGATGGAGATAATACACTTTTGTCGGCAATTCTTTTTCCCAAAAGTATCTGATTTAAAACTAAACGCTTCACTTCGGTCGTTGCAGATTTTCACCTACAAAAAACAAATATGAGGATGAAGCAACTCGACAAAGAAATACAAGAAACTCTTCGGACTATAATTACCAAAAAAGATAAGGCTATGGAATCTGGCCTAGCTGGTCCAGACGACCTACTCGGGAAATAAGTGGAATCAAATTCCAAGGAAATTGTGCAGCACAAAAATGATAGGAAAGCTGGACAAGAAACCACGTCGAGCCTACTTGTCTGGACAATGATCCTGCTGAGCATCCATCAAGATTGGCCGGCTCGAGCCAGGGACGAGGTCCTTCACGTCCTTAAGCCGCCTCAAAATTGTAAGCAAAAAATGTAGGAGTATAAAAGTTCAAAATCACTGACCGAAAACTTTCCTTCACATTTGAATTTGCCTTCCATTTTTATCCGTAGGTGACGATGATCTTACACGAGGTTCTAATAGTATACCCACCAGTAGTCTTTGGGGCTAGAACAGTTGAAAAGGAAACAAAACTCAGTAACCTGACCTTACCTTCAGGAGTAACGCTTTCGGTCTCTATACCAACCATTCACCACGGTCAAGAACTATGGAGTGAGGAGGCGAAGGAGGGGCTGACATCTACGTAGAGATCGATCGTCTTCCTGAGTGGGAAACGATATCGGCGAAAACAGGTCAAACCCCAGCTGGTGTAAAAAGGGGCTAATGAAGCGGCCTGCGGTGGAAAATTGGATTACCCGACTTACATTTTAGGGCAAGTTGAGAAGATGCGCATGGGAAATTGATTACTGAAGCGTTAAAAGGAGGTGGGTCGAGGTTGGATTATGTGAATGTGGTGACTGATGCTCTTACTGGACATGCTGAATTATTGTCGTGGATCGAATATGAAGGGATGGCCGCAGCCTTTGTGGGATGATTTTTTGGAGGTTGTGAGGCGTTGTAGGCTTGTGTCGTTGCATAGGGAGATTCCTGATGATGTTAACATCCAAGGTCTCAGCTTTTGTTTTGTATTTAGGTTTTACACTATCTTGTGAAAGGAAGCGTTTCTTTTGGTTTTTTTTGCTACTGATACTGATTTTCTGTTAGGCTGCGAGAGGAGCTGGGGTGCCAGTGATATTGGATGCTGGAGGGATGTATGCACGTTGCACGGTTCCACCGGAGCTGTTGACGTTTGTGGATGTGCTGAGCCCGAATCAAACTGGACTTGCTAGGTTGACTGGAATGCCTACTGATACTTTTGAACAGATTGGTCAAGCTGTAGATAAGTTCTATGAGATGGTTAGTGTTAAAAGACACTGCTTTTGAACACAGGCTCATGTCTTCACAGGGTCACAGGGAAAAGTTTTCCCATCCCAAATTGTATCTAATTCCTTTTAGTCGAGCGTAACTTCACTTCTTCGTCTTCTTTTTTTCTTGCGGCAGGGTGTGAAGGAAGTTCTGGTTAAACTCGTGGGGAAAGGGATCAGCGCTCTTCGTAAAAGGGGAGCAACCAATCCAGCAACCTATCATATCCGCTACGAAAGCTGTTGACACTATTGGAGCTGGTGATACTTTTACAGCAGCATTTTCCGAAGCTACTGTGGAAGGCAAGTCAAGAAAGGAGTGCTTGAGATTTGCTGGTAAGCATTTTATTTGGTTTCAACGTTTTGGTCAATGAAGTAACCATGGTATGATAGCAAAGCTGATTTTACTTTTACTTCATTGCAGCTGCAGCTGCTTCTCTTTGTGTTCAAGTGAAGGGAGCGATTCAAAGCATGCCCGATAGGAAATCAGTCTTAAATTTCTTTAATCTCAATAATGATTTAATTTTCATATCAGGTACCATGTGTTCCAATTTCGTTTATAAATGAAGGTACATAGATATTCTATCTTTTGGTTTATCTGTATTCACAGATACTTATCAAATATAATTCGTCTGTGCTTAAGATGCTAAATTTTCTCAACCTCTAGAAAATGACTTATGCACCACTGTCACACAACCTGAAAGGAGCTGAATTTGGTGCTTCTCTGTATCTGTGTTGAATTTGTTAATGGCTGAAAGTGATTATCAGGCTCGCCCTTGCACAGTATTGACTGAATGGTGTTCTTTAATTTCCGCTGTGAACAAGCTTCTATGTTTACTGATATTTCCTTAAAACAAGTGATCTAGATTTTTTTTATTTTTTCGGTTCGCTCATTTCAAAGTATTTCTGTTTGATTACGTTTTGGTTTTTATGGTGTTATTTATAGCTTTGGTTAATATGTCTCCGTACAAAAAGCTTCTGAAGTCCTGATGTTGATATTCATCTTATCAAGTAGTTTCGCATTGCCAGTTGATAACTTGTCATCTTATGAGATATCAATCATGTGGTTAATTCTCATTGATTCTCATGAGCGGGAACCCAAGAAAGTAAATCTTATCTTGTTTGATAAATGACGTTGTAGAACTTTGCTATCTAAAGAACCTTTGCCTGAGTGAGTAGAAATCATCCAGTTGGAGGGATGATGAGGTCTTTAAAGTGATATGGGCATGAATGGTTAGTGAGAAAGTGAAATATGGTGCTGGAGATGGTAAGGGCTTTAAAGTGAGAAAGGTCAATATCATTTTTAGTGCTTATTTTTAGACTCTTACTCTAATTAATCTAACATTAGCATAGAGTCTTGATTTTGGTTACACACAAAAGATGGAATTTTCCATTATGAGCCAAGCACATTGGCTTAATTAAGAAAAAAGGCAACTGATTGGAAAGTAAGCAAACCCTTGTGGTTGTGGCTTATTGGCTATCTTTGTTTGTACATGTACAGGTCATAATCCTTATCTTAAATTCTTTGCAAACGCATAAAACTTGCCAAACCCTACCAACTAAAGTGCCTACCAACTGTACTAATCAAAGTTATCCACTTACCACAACACAACAATTATAAAGACAACAACTTTTTCTCTCCAAAACTTCCTCTTTTCTTTCTCTCTACAATTTATCAAACTTGAGGCTTTATTACAACACTCACAAGCTTTGATTTTTCCCACATTTTCTGGCGAATTTTGTTAATTTAAGGCAGTGGGGTGGTGGTGCTGGTGTTGGATGGTTTTGAGCCTTGAGATTGACTCTGTGTAGTGGATTTGTAAAGGGCTTGAAGTCCTGATTTATAAAAGTGAATCTTTTGCTGTTGATAGTGGAAAAGGGTGGGATTTTTGGTTGATGATAAGGAAGACGTGTGTTTTGGGCAATGCCGTTAAGTTTTTGGTTGGAATTTAATCTGGTTTGTAGCAGTTTGAAGGTTTTTTGTGTCCCTCTTGCGACACATTGACCTAACAAGGAAAGGTTGTGCGTGCGCCTTTACGGGATTTGCTTACAAAGAAGCCGATTGGGAAGACGAGGATGCCCCAGATTCAACATAATAAGGTTCTTATGTTGTGAACTTATATATTTTATGTTTCTTCTGAGTCTGTTCGATCATTTTCAATTTGGTGATGTTTTAAGAAGCTCATTGTTTAAACTTCAATGTGCAGGGGTTTGAATTCTTCACTGAATACGGGGAAGCGAATAGGTATGAGATTCTTGAAGTTGTTGGGAAAGGTAGTTATGGTGTTGTTTGTGCAGCGATTGATACTCACACTGGTGAGAAGGTAGCAATAAAGAAGGTACACAATATATTTGAGCACAGCTCTGATGCTATCAGGGTATTGCGTGAGATTAAGCTGTTGAGGCTACTGAGGCATCCAGATATTGTTCAGATTAAGCATATAATGCTGCCGCCTTCGAAGAGGGAATTTAAAGATATTTATGTTGTGTTCGAACTGATGGAATCTGACTTGCATCATGTCATCAAAGCTAATGATGACTTGACACAAGAACATCATTTGTTTTTCCTGTATCAAATGCTACGAGCTTTGAAGTATATGCACTCTGGTAAACTATAATTATTTGCAATCACCCATTTTTAGTTTCGTTGAGTGTAACTGTTGATTGAAGTGATTAAATTTGTTTGAAAATATGTCATATCGCAGCTAACGTGTATCATCGGGATATGAAACCGAAGAATGTACTGGCTAATGCAAACTGCAAGCTTAAAGTCTGCGACTTCGGATTGGCTAGAGTAGCATTCAATGACACCCCCACTATGGTGTATTGGACTGTAAGTCTTCTCTAATACTTCTTGGTTTCTGATTTGACCTTGCATTTTTGTAATTCCGTATCCACTTTGTTTTTGTTTTTCTTACTTAAGACTTTTTATGTTGCAGGACTATGTTGCTACAAGATGGTTTAGAGCTCCAGAGCTTTGCGGGTCATTTTTTTGTAAAGTAAAGATTCTTTAAAGCTTCCTTAGAATTAGTGGGAATATATACTTTTCTAAACAGTTTGTTGTCGTGAAGACTTGCATCCATGTGCGACTTCTTAGTATTTTGTGTCGGCATGAACTCCTTAAACATATGCAATATAAAAAACAATTTCTTTTCATGGTATGCAGTATACACCAGCAATAGACATATGGAGCGTTGGCTGCATATTTGCAGAGGTCTTGACCGGAAAACCACTGTTTCCTGGAAAAAGTGCTGCCCATCAGTTAGATCTTATCACTGATCTTCTAGGAACACCTTCGCAAAAAACCATCTCTATGGTATACCATCACTCACTTTAAATTACAGCGATTGGAAATTTTCGTCCGAGGGTATTCAACTAAATACAAATATATTTACAGGTCCGCAATGAGAAGGCAAGGAAATACTTGCAAGCAATGCGAAGGAAGCAACCAGTGTCGTTCACTCAAAAGTTCCCCAAGGCAGATCCTTTAGCCGTTCAGTTGCTGGAAAGGATGTTAGCATTTGATCCTAAAGATCGGATAACCGCTGAGCAAGCCTTGGCTCATCCTTACTTTAAAGACTTAGCTAAAATTGAGAGAGAGCCCTCCTGTCGACCCATTTCAAAGCTTGAATTCGAATTTGAGAAAAGGGGTGTTACCAAAGATGAGGTGCGTGATTTGATTTACCGAGAAATACTGGAGTATCATCCTAACTTGCGCAAAGAGTATCTGAATGGATCCAAAGGCACGACCTTCCTTTATCCAAGGTTCGGGGACTGTACTGATTGACTTATATGAAATTCTTTCTGATAAATTTTGTTTATTTGTGATGTATGTTATAATTCCATACGATGATATGCAGTGCTCTTGATCAGTTTAAAAAGCAATTTGAACATCTGGAGGAAAGTGGTGTTAGAAGTGGGCCTGTAATTCCTCTACATAGGAAGCACGTTTCCTTACCAAGGTTTGATCTTATTTAGGCACCTAAAGCTTTTGCGCATCCATCCTTACAAACCATACAAATTACTTTCAGGTCTGCAGTTGTCTATTCGAGCACAATTCCTCTCAAATCACAAGCGAATTTACGGTCATACGTGAAAGGGCAAATCATAGAAGAGCAACACAACCGGCATACTAGTTCGGCAACCATATTGTCTAAAAACGTTGTCAAGCAAATGCCATCTACAACTACCTGCTACGGACAATTATCCTACAAGTGCACAAGTCAAGCTAATTCCATCTACATAAAGTCGAAACTTAGTACTCATGAGACTCGCCCCTTCTGCGGCTGTACGGCTTGCCTTCAACTAACCGAGTCCTATCTGGTAATGGATACGAACACAGATCCATATCATCCACAGAAGCAGTACAAGACACCGCAATTGACGCAAGAAAGCATAATATTTGACCCAAAGCTCTTATAGAAGAAAATTTTGTAGCGTGGCATGTAAAGATAGTGTTCTTTCTCAAGAAATAAGGGTGCAATATTGTAAAGGGTAAGCAAAATAAGAAAACTATCCTTACCATGCGAGCAATATTGTAAAGGGACTTTTTGCTCTTTGCTCTCGTGTTAAATTAGATATAAGAAGCAAAATCGATTTTTGTTTGCTGTTCTTTGCTCTTAGCTATTAAAAGATATTTATAAATAAATATTATTTGCCTGCTTTTTGCTCATTGCTCCTTCCGGCCCTAAACGAAGGAATAACTCCAATATAATAGAGTGGGAAGGGATGGATGGATGCATGGTTGAAAGTTTAAATATGAATTATTCGTTTTATCCATCTTCTCTTATTTAATTTACAAATCATTTCAAACATGCTGCGAAACAAGCCAAGATACAAAACACTCTTTATCCCACATAGCTTACATTACTTCATGAACTTAAAAAATCTACTCTATATAAACTCTGTCCAGTGTCCACACATCCAAGTTCCTCGCGCAGTGTTGCAATGCTTGCATAGTCAACTATTCATTTCTTTTTTACTAAAGAATATCGTAAGGACATTGCATATAGAGGCATACGTGATACGCCACTTTTTGATTCAAACCCAAAATTTTGCTCATGTTTTTAAGTTAAATTTACACAGACATCCGGTTCATTAAAAATTAAAAAATTAAAAAGTATAGTAAGAAACATTGAGTAGTTTGAGGGAATTCAATTGTTACAAGAGAAAAAAATTGAATTTCTAAGTAATTTTGAAAGCAATGTGAGCATGACATTTTTAAAAAGTCATCCTACGTTACAACAAAGTGTCTATTCTCTACATTTATGTTGGGACAACGAACGAACAACTAGTAACTCCATAAATATTCCCCGACCCATGCCTGACGTCAGCAGAATCTAGCGATAAAAATTTCTATTTCGCTCAACTAGCCGCATTTTTATACTATATACTCCGTACTTTTTAACCTGATTATTAGGGGCAAGTAGAAGCTCCCGATTTGTGCGGGCTAAAAAGACCTTTTTACCCTTCTTTTCTACTGTCTTGGAATGGAATGAAAGACTTGTTCAGGATATTTTTCTGGCGATTTGGATCTGATCGACGGACGCAGCGATCGAGCGTTAGCGCAGTTTGAGTGACCGGAGCGTTGAGGTAAGCTCGGTCATCTATGGTTGAATCCTCTCTGGTTTATTCTATGGAAAATTATGCGATATCGTATATCTGTATCAAAATGGAATTGAACTGGTCTTTGCGGTTACTGTAGATCAAAATTAGGGTTTGTTTAATTGTATTATATGTTTTGAATGTCTGATTTTAGGTTATTGATGGATTTTATTTGTGAAAATGTTGAAGAGGCGTTTAGGAATGAGGATATATGGAAGGAGCGTAAGATTTCACATGTAAAGTGGTATCAGTTCATGATTAGAGATTGTGTGTGGCTGGGTGTTCTTTTTTGAAGAGAGTAGTAGAGACTATAGGGATTGTTGGAAGGTAGAATGACAATTTGGTAAAACATTTTATACTGCTAGTTGATAGAAAGTCGAAAGGCAGTCAAATTTATACTATATGCATTGTTAACTGAAATTACGGATAGTTGGTTCCAATCGTAATACTTCGGATATCAATAATAATAAATAAGCATAAGTGCTGTTATAAAGAGCTGAACATTGCAATGCCTGTGATTTTGAATCTGAAGCATTTCCCCTGCCAACTTCTCTATTTCATGAGTCCTGTTATTTTAATGTATACCTAAAGTTTTGGGGTAAATATGTGTTGAAAATGCGTACGAAAAAAAAAAGGCAGTTTATCATTTCTACTATGTGTGGCTTGTGAAGGGGATGTATTGAGCTCGTTTTAACTAGTATTTCTTTTCGAATGTTTCCTCAGTTTGATAGCAGAAAATGGCTGGAGGTAGAGTTATGCATGCCACCTTGAAAGGACCGAGTGTGATTAAGGAGATAGTTATTGGTATTGCGCTTGGACTAGGTGCTGGGTCCCTTTGGAAGATGCATCACTGGAACGAGCAGAGGAAAGTGAGGGCATTCTATGATATGCTGGACAAAGGTGAAATCAGTGTTGTCGTTGAGGAATAAGTTTGGAAAGTTTTTAGTTATAAATCCAGTTTTCTGCTGATCAACACAATTCTTGAACTCAAGATGAGATCTCTGAAGTCACGATAGAATAAGCTCACTTCCTTTTGGAAGACCACATTATATAATTCCAATGTATGTCCTGCTTATTTTTTCTTTTTGCTTCCAAGTTGTGCATCAGTTCTCTTTGTTGAGTAAAAATCTTGTCTTCCTTATGGGCTGACACAAGTTTTATTGAAGTCTTGGAAATTGGAGTTGGACATGTTTCCCCACCTGAGCGTCTCGGAATGTCTGTGACTACTATTGAAAAAAGCGAGCAATTTGTTTCGCATAATAGTTTGTTGTTCTCAAAATTGACATTCATGGCAACCATCAAGGCACCAGCACCAATAGTAACATCCTCCGAGGGAAACATTCTTAAACCGTTTCAATTACAATTTGTTGAACAATTGTGGAGTTCAGCAAAAAGAAAACAAATAAATAAAGGGGATCTGTTTGAGCTGAGCTTAACCTACTGTGTCCGAGAGCCACCAGATTAGCAACAGTATCAGCTGAAATATCAAAGAAGGATCTCTGTGCATGTAGAACATGACTGCTCCTAATGAGTTTTATTGCAAACCTGAGCTGCGAGTTTAACGAAGCATCACTCCTGGTTATGCATCCGAGGTAGGTTTGAGTGTGAGAACGGTCTTTTGCCAGATGCAATGATAGTCTATCTAGTAGTAACCATATGGAAAATATGTAAACTGGATCATGTAAGCTGAGGCTTGAAGAAAAACAAGGATTACAAGGGAGGGGAGGAACCTGGCCTGAGGTATATGTCATCTTGGACTTTAACATAAAAGTCACAATCGAAGACGGCGTAGGCAGCTTTGAAGAATAAGCAACTGTTGAAGGGAGGAGCTATATTGAACATGATGAGAGTTATTGATGAGATGAGGAGCTGACTTACGTTTTTCATGTTAGGCTTGGTATGGTCTTCCTGAAAATCCAACACCATGAAATCATTATACTTTAGCAGCTCTCGGAGCTCCTGTGATATAGTTTCGTTAGTTGGAATTACGGATAATGAACCTGAATGCTAGTCCGGTAGATTCCTCCACCTTATTCAAATTTTCAAAAGCTTAAAAGTAACTGAAAGTGAATTAAAACAAGAGCATAGCATAGTGACTTAGAAAAATAACTGAAAGTGAATGAATCAAACTGGATTGGAATGGAGATGATTTTGAGGGAACCGGAAAATGTACTTCAGTAAACTTTGTTGATTTGAGGGCATCCATGTGTTCCTCCGACGACCTGAAGAGTCATAGCAAGTCATAATCCCTACGAATCCCATTTACCTTATGCCTCCTGACTCCTAACGTCATTGGCATGAACATTGACATACATGTCTTCAAGCAACGTGTCTGAAGCACTATCATTCACTCCCTCGTGGCCTTGGTCTCCATTGTTCTTTTGCCATAGAATGCAAATAGACCAAGTACCGCCACCCCTACTGCATTCCCCAATAACTTACACCTGGCCAAAAAGAGGTGGTGAAGAGAAAAAAATGCTGAACACGAGACGACCACCACATTAAGCAACCTGGTATTGCTAATAGAATAGTGCTTTGATTTGGGAGAGGAAGGAATCATGAATCATGTAACAACTAACAAAGGATGGTTATGGTTGTCAATGATGAGGATAGTAATGACTGAATAAATAGATAGTAACTGCAGGTTTTGAAAGAGTAACGAGCTTTTGAAAGCTTCAGGTAATCAGGTTCTGTCTTGATTGTTTGGAAACTGAATTGTAGCTTAAAAGGCAGCCGGTTGTGACAACTGAATTACTTCACAACATAATGATACCCAATGGACGGGCGTACTCAACAATGGTTTGAAACTGGAATGTGCCTAATACTTGTTTAGCCAAATGAGAATAAATGAAACTCGAGCACCTAACTTGAACAAATCCATACCAAAGCCGCAACCAAGGATGCGAGTGCACAATGATCAGCAACTCAGCACCATCTTAAGACTGATTGTTGCAACTGAAACAAATGCAGTCAAAGTTAGTTTAAGCTAGCACTTAGCTGCTAACCAGTACCATGTGATTTGACTGTGGCCAATGTAAACTTGTATCCGATGCAATCTATCAAAATAGCTACTTCCAAACATGCTTCAAAGCACTCAACCTCAAGCATTGAGCTTTATCGCAAAACGCATACATACAGCTTACCTGAAAACTAACTCTAGTATTACAAAGCCTATTCACTAAAATTATCAACACCGAACTGATTCGCATCAACAAGTATGTTGATTCCAGCATCCAAAAATCAAAAAGCAATTCAGCAGAGAATATCACAACACTGCATTTTCGTTTTACATATACTACAAAGAATAACAAATTAAGATCCAAAAAGCGACACAATTTTATAAATGAAACCACAATGAGTTCTACATAAAACATTATCAAATAAAATACGCAGCATTTCAAATCCCATAAAAATATCACCTTCATTTCAACTGAAATTGATAACAATCACTTCAAAACCTAAGCTTGGAAAAGAACCACCTGTTCTTCCCAGTCTTAAATCTCTCTTCAAACCTCGCCTTCGCATCCTTATCCGCCGTCACTTTCTTATCCCTTGATTGCAACACATCAGGCGACACCACATCCTTCAAATCCACATCAAGCGTGTACCTTGTAGGCATAATGTGACCGTAATTCACATTTCACAAGCTTCAAAAACACCTTCACGCGAGATTTCTTCGCTTGCTTCTTCTGCGAGTCACCTTTTTGGGATACTTGGCGATTCCAGCTACCAGGCAGTGTCCGTAGGGACGATCGCGAGTAACTTCGTCGAATGAGCGGAATATTAACCCCTTCCTTCCGGCGTAGCGGCCTTGAAGAACGATCACGGCTTTGCCGGGTTTTAGGAATTTCACCATTTTCGGCTGGTGATGGAGATTCGCAGTTCCGGAGGGATTAGGGTTTCTGGGAACGACGATGAATGATGTGGTTCAGGTACTGGCTGTCTCGATGGGCTTCTTATTGGGCCGCGGCCCAAAGATATTGAACCCAAATTGATAAATGTGAACTGTAGCATCGAAACAGTCCAGACTCTAGAATACTAGTAGATCTTACTATTAATAAAATAAAATTAGCTATATTAGAAGTTATTTTTATTCTCATCAATTCTATATCAAAAATATTTGACTTACCCTTAATATAAAATTTATATATTATTTTTTTATATTATATAAATTTTTATTTACATATAATATATTATATATTTATAGGTTATTATGTTATTTTATACATATATTATATCGTAAAATGTAATATATATGTTGTAATAAATATATAAACCCGACGCCTTTTTCTGGACTTCGTATGAACCCGACGTCGTATCGCTTGGCTCTCAGATACCGCAACGGTCAGAATGTGTTCACAGTATCTCGAGCGTGTAGGGTGTTGCAAACTTCAGACGCAGCAGGTGATCATGATTCTCATTGTCCGGATTGGGGAAGGAGGATTAGGAGGCATAACGCAGTGAGGGACACGTTGTTCTCTTTCTTTAGAGAAGCTAACTCGGAGCCTAGATTAGAGGTGGCGGGCCTTCTTAAAGGTGGGGAAAAGCCTGCAGATATCTTAGTGCCCGCTTGGGATGGCGGAAGGGATCTTTGCGTGGATGTTTCTCTATTGTGTCTCCCTTTAGTGTTGGAGTCAGGGGAGGCTGCCAGGAGAGCAGAAGAGAGGAAGATTGCAAGGTATGAGGCTGGTTGTCTGCTAATGGTCTTAGTTTTGAACCTTTTATTTTGAAATCTTTAGGAGGCTTTGGAGGACGAGCAGATCAGCTGTTAAGGACACTAGCGGCAAGGTGGGCGGAGGCCAAAGGTTTGGAGCCTCCGGCAGCTTTATCGATCATGAGACAAAAATTATCTTTTGTCACGCAGAAGGCTCTGGCGGAGGGATTTCTATTACGTAACAACTAGACGATCTTTTTACTTTCATTTGTAATTGTCTTTTTGAGTTATAAAAAATATATTATTATTATTATTATTACTATTTATGTTGATGATTTAAAAATCCTAATGAAGTTTTAATGCCTAATTGAAAATTTGATTAATAACATTTGAAAATCTAATAAAAAAAGTAGCAATAGTACCATACCAAATCCCATCAAGTATATAAATCGAGGACCAGCTCATTTCCCTACTCTGCAAACACCAAAGCCAAACTGCGGCATTTTCATTGCACGCAACTGACTGTTGATATGCAAATCACAAATCAGGAGCGACTGCACCTGCACTTACCACTTACTCATCCAAATCAGTTGATGCGTATCTTTCTTTACGTTCACAGATCGAGTCTGCCGTGCGCTGAATGAAGCGGCAGATCTAGACTCGCTTAAACCGCATTCCGATTCTCCTTATCCTTTGACTGGAGTATGAAGGTCGACGGAGGAGACGTGTTCAGAGCGCCCTTGGTTAGAGTGTTTGGGTTCGTGCTGGTGGCAGTGACCTTCTTCTACTTAGGAAAGCAGTGGTCGGACGGATACCAGCAGTTGGTCTTTTTCAATTCAGGTACTACTAGTGGTTTGACGGTTGGAGGAAGCCCTAGAGTAGGTTTATCTCCAGATTTCAATAAATCCTTTGATGTGGATTCGTTGATTCATAACAACCAAACAGTAAACACAGACTGTTAAGGAGAAAGCTTTAGATGCCGGTCAAGAGACAGTTGCAGCGCTGCCGGCTGTGAAGAGGTTTGGGATTGTTGATGGAAATGGAACTATGACTGATGATTTTGAGGTTGGGGAATTTGATGCAGCATCTGTTGAGAATTGGAACAATGGAACGGAAGAAGCGCAGGATGGTGAAGATGATGGGGAAAGGAGTGAGGGTTTTAGTATTACTAAGTTTCCTGTGTGTCCTTCCGGTATGAGGGAGTATATACCTTGTTTGGATAATGTGGAGGCAATTAGTAAACTGAAGTCTACAGAGAAAGGGGAGAGATTTGAGAGGCATTGCTCTGAAAAAGAGAAGAGTTTGAACTGTTTAGTTCCGCCTCCAAAGGGTTACAAAACTCCAATCCCGTGGCCACAAAGCCGAGATGAGGTACTAGAGAGTTTCATTTTGTGTTATGCATCATTTGTTTCGACTATATAAAACTTTATGTTATTCTCATTGAGTTGAACGTTGTAATTATTGAAGCCAGTGTCATCTAATAGGTGCTTAAATAGTGTATTTCAGTGTTCATTGAGTTTATTTAACCAGACATATTCTCTGAATGAAATAATGCCTTAAATGAGAGTGAAATCGGATAACGCTATCCAATTTAAAGAAACGATTTTCTGTACACTTTGGTGGTGCAGGTATGGTTCAACAACGTTCCACACACAAAGCTAGTTGAAGACAAAGGGGGGCAAAACTGGATTACTGTTGCGAAAGATAAATTCAAATTTCCTGGAGGGGGTACACAATTTATTCATGGGGCTGACCGATACATAGATCAGATTTCACAGGTTGGATGAAAGGAAGATTTTAGCTCTTAGACCTATTAGTTTCCTTGATTTCATGATATCAGATATCTAGTTTGTGCATGCAGATGATTCCAGAGATAGCTTTTGGCCGTAACACCAGTGTTGTTTTAGATGTTGGATGTGGTGTAGCCAGTTTTGGTGCTTACTTGTTTTCGCGAAATGTCACAACTCTGTCCATTGCTCCAAAAGATGTTCATGAAAATAAAATTCAGTTTGCTCTAGAACGTGGAGTCCCTGCAATGGTGGCTGCATTTGCTACCAAGAGATTGTTGTACCCTAGCCAAGCATTTGACTTGATACATTGCTCAAGATGCCGAATTAATTGGACCCGTGATGGTGAGTCTACCATATTTTCCTTACGATACCTCAATTCATGTTGCTTTACTTAATCGAAGAAGCTTTTACGATCTGGACAATCATAATGGTGTTATTTGTATTATTTTACGGGTTTGTATTGCAAATGATCTTCTCAATAGCAATACTTTGCTTCCACTCGATTGTGAAGTAACTAATGTAAATTCTCCTTTCTGTTACTTCGAAGATGGAATTCTGCTGCTTGAGGTTGACAGAATGCTTTGCGCTGGAAGATACTTTGTTTGGGCAGCACAACCAGTTTATAAGCATGAAGAGGCCTTGGAAAAGCAATGGGAAGGTACAAATATAAGAATCTATAATGGGCATCCATAGTGATGCATTTCATCTTCTGAAGCTTTTATAGGTGAAGTGTTTCTTGATATTAAGAACCAAGCTTTTATAATGGTTAAACCATCTACCAAGGTTGAGATATGACGGTAAATGGTGAAGCCGTGTAAATAAAAATATATACACAAATGGCATAAATGGACTTAAAAAAGTAATCATTCTGTTCAGCCTTTGAATGAACTCTATATCATGTTGCAATGGCTCTATCTATCTAGTGTTGCGTATGCTTCAGTTTTGCACTCTCCTTGACATTGGCTGCTTTCATGGTTTCAGAAATGCTTGACCTGACTACTCGTTTGTGCTGGAATCTTGTGAAAAAAGAGGGGTATATTGCAATATGGCAGAAGCCCATGAACAACAGCTGCTATCTGAGCCGAGCAGAAGGCACCAAGCCCCCACTATGTGATCCTGATGATAATCCAGAATTCCAGATAATATTTGGTATGCTGTCATCTTTTAATATCAATATTCTCAACAATGCGATGAACGTGCTGTGATAGGACAACCACCTGATCAAATAATGTTTCTGCATAGACTAAATATTCTACGCGCCTGTGGATTTTATCAAATAGTCATACTAAGTACCGATAGGACAACCACCTGATCAAATAATGTCTCTGCTTAGACTAAATATTCTACGCGCCTGTGGATTTTATCAAATAGTCATACTAAGTACTTATGTCGCTGCGAGACATTTGTAGTGTGGTCTTGTACTATTCTTTGATGATATTTATCTTAGGTATGTTGAGCTTAAGGCTTGTATCACGAGATTGCCAGAAAATGGATATGGAGCAAATGTTAGCACTTGGCCAGAGCGGCTGGTAACACCACCAGATAGACTCCAGTCTGTGCAGCTTGACGCACACATATCAAGGAATGAACTCTTCAGAGCAGAGATGAAGTACTGGATGGAGATAGTATCAGGCTATGTCCGTGTTTTCCGGTGGAAAGAAATGCGAATGAGAAATGTGCTAGACATGAGGGCTGGATATGGAGGGTGAGTCACTGTCTGATCAATACTTGGCAGTTGCTATCATGGTTGATTTATCCTTTATTTACCAGTTGTTGTGGCAGCTTTGCAGCAGCTTTGCTTGATCAAAATATCGATGGCTGGGTTCTGAATGTTGTACCTGTCAGTGGACCCAATACGTTGCCTGTTATATATGATCGTGGGCTGATTGGAGTCATGCATGACTGGTAGTTTCTTTGTGCTGTTTTCTCTCATGGTCTTTACTCTTTAGACCGCTTAAAATATACATTGATTAATTTAAAAAGGTATTGCTCGCGGGGCTTCACTGACAACGCTATTATTTGATATGTAGGTGTGAATCTTTTGACACATATCCAAGGACATATGATTTTTTGCATGCATCTGGTCTCTTTTCTATCGAGCGTAAAAGGTTGGTACATCTTATCTTTCATTAGAGAACTTGATTATTGTCCTGATCAGTATCTTGTAGCGTTTAAAAAAGACATTGAAGTTTTAAATTCTTATAAGTTTCTGAAGTGAGACTGTGCTGTTTGTGACCCACATGTGAGATAAATGTTGACAGGATGGCCTCAGCCTCTTAATTATTCGTGAAAGAAAGCAACAAATCAAGGAACATCGGTTTCTTCGTATGCATTCAGTAAACGTTTATCATCCGGAAATAACCTCACGCATTATTTTGCTCCTTTTATGAAAACAGGTGCAATATGTCGAGCATAATGCTTGAGATGGACAGGATTTTGAGGCCCGGTGGACAGGCCTATATTCGGGACACAGTTTCAGTAATGGAAGAACTTGAACCCATTGCCAATGCCATGGGTTGGGGGACTGACTTGCGTGAAACTGAAGAGGGGCCTCATGCAAGTTACAGAATATTAAGATGTGACAAACGATGATGCTTACCCATTGCCAAATAACACCAGTATCGTTAACAGTATTGTGCAACATGCTCCACCAAATGGTGAGTTGCCTTGAGAATATAATCTTGCCACATCCGGGTAGATGATTATTTCGTCTGAGGCTCAAGTTTCTGTGAGGTGTGGAAACACTTAACCCCTTGCTATCAGCCGTTGCGGAGTAAATACAAGGCGAGATTTGTGTTTA